>VMDO01004346.1:0-15048 GCA_007922755.1 Pedetes capensis | reverse complement strand
GGGATTACAGGTATGCACCACCGCACCCAGCTGAGCTGTCTTCTAAAGGGCGGGGGGAGGGGAAGCTAAGTCTTTAAGAGGAAAAAAAATTGTATTTTTCAGCTGTTGGTTAAAATCACCACAATCATCGGGAGCTGAACAGTGGGTGTTCTCTTTCTGACCAGCCTAACTCCTATTCACAATGAGCTGAAGTCTTAACTATACGTATTTGGCTGCGAGTTTTCCTGAATTAACACACTCGACACTAAATGGCCAACCATTTCCCACAAACATCACTCTAGGAAAGGAAAGTCATGACACTTGCCCACTGCCCTCAAGTCCAGCTGGGTAAGAAGCTGCTAACGCCACAATCAACCTCTCTGCACAACTTTTAACACATCACTGCATTACTAAATTTCAAAGAACGGTCCCAAACGCCGAAATCAATGAGTGCCCAGCACAAGCCCTAGTCCGCTCTCGCCACATAGGTTAAGCAGTACCATATGGCAAGGACAGAGACAGGCTGCCCTTTGCGGAAACAAAGGACGGACATTCCTAAGCAAACGTCTCCGCCACTTTCACACTGGGAGAAGCGGAGGTCAGAGGGGCTTCCAAGTGCTAATAATGCTGGAAAAAAAATTATTTCTCGGCCATTAACAAAGTTAGCTTTATCAGAGCACTTCAATTTTTAAAGCTTCCCTTCATGTCCTGAAAGCCAGCACCACCTCTTAATCTAGACGCACTGTCTCCCAAACAAGCAAGAAAATGGCAGGACAGCTGTACACAGCAGGCCATGCTGACATCAGCAGGTCCCCAGCGCCTGGGAAGCTGCGAGAGACAAGTCTACCTGTTTCTGAAAAAATAAAACACCTGCTCAACCGTGCTTGCAAACAGCAAGACACACTGGTACCTCAGCCTCTTCCACCACCCGGTTGAGCGACAGCCTGAACTTCACAAGTATTTATAATGTATACTTCTGGAAGTAAATTCCAGACAGTGACAACTTCATATCACTCCTGACTCAGAAAAGAAGGAAAAAAGAAAGAAAAAGAAAATCCACGCGAATGCACACCTATTTGAAACGTATAGTGAAAACCTACCTCAGCCTGATGTCGCTGCCTCTTAGATGATTTTTTCTATTTTCCTGTTGTGCATCTTATTCATTACTTAACATATATTTACATGCTTGCTTTCTAAAAATAGCTGCAATGCTCATTACTCTTCCTTGTAATTTCCAGTACCATTTGGACTAGAGATTAAATGCCAGATCTTTTCTGGAAAACTACTTTTAAGGCATGCTGAGAGCCACAAAATTACACATCTTTACAGCTCCGATGTGTGCACGGGAAGGCGTGTCCTTATGCACGCAAACATGATGGCCCTCAGTCTGGCAGGGGGTCCACAGCTGCCCGGGTCACGTGTGGCCAGATGCAGGGGATAAAGAAGGCAGAACAGACAGTTGCAACTGCCAATTTTCACCAGTCCATCAGAAATACACTTTGTATACCTCAGGCAGGACGAGAGGCGTATTTATAGCCCTATGTGGTCATACCCGAAAATATGCCTCCTTGGGAAAAATTAATTTTAAAGTAAAGATGCTTTTTAAAGACATGGATAAGACATCCAAATTCATAGTAGAAGTCTTTCTTTATTCTCCCTCCCAGAAGGTTAATTTTATTAATAAATTCTTCGTAAATGGAAACATTGGACGTGATTCCTTTCCTGAAATGGGTTTGTGACAACTTTTCAAAATTCCTGAAAATTCTGAGATAATCCCAGCTTGCCTCCAATGATAAGGAGTATTCCCCGCCCACCCTCTCCCGTGGAAGACGTGGGCGGCAGAGGTCACCTTCTATCCAAGTGATGTGTCCCACCTCCCCCACTCCCAGCACCATGGCAAATTGAGGGCAGGGCTTGACTGTGGATGCCGCTGGCTCCCCGCTGTCCCCCAAATACATCCAAACCCTCACCAGGTGGGTGAAAAGGCTTGGTGTGAGATCCCCCCAGAGCAGAGAACATGTCAGCCCAGTGCAGCCCAGAGGGAGCCCAGAGCAGAGGGGACAGGGACATGTCAGCCCAGTGCAGCCCAGAGGGAGCCCAACAACAGTCAGATCACCCCGGGAGGCTCCTGGTGCACCTCGCAGTCCACATTCACATCCGCCTCCTAGAACCTGATGCCTCCCGGGCTGGACACTGAGGGGCGGACTCCAACACCACCCCAGACCTCACAACAGACCCACAGCCTGGAGCTGGGGCTCTCTGGGAAAGCGCAAATCGAAAGGAGACACAGATCCCCAACAGCACTGGAGGGTTGCTCCCCAGGCCCGACAGCCGAACACAGTCATGAAATTAGTCCTTCGTGATTCCACATTAGCTATTCTGGAAGCAAAGGGCAGAGATGCCTTGTAAGCAGCCAGGGAAGGCATTTTTGTGGGACACCAGGGAGACACTGAACAAAAATACAGGGTAAGAATGTTGGGGGTGGGGGGACATCAGCAGCCCCTTCCTGCGCTGTGAGGGGCACACTCCCCACGGGGTTCGCCTGCCACACCAAGCTGAGAGTCAAGGGAACTGCTCTCATGGCTTCTAGAACTTCTGAGGGGGGAGGGATTAGGCAGCAAAGAGACGCATTTTTGAAAGGACTAATTGATCATGTCAGAAGAGCTTTAGCCAAGCACTAAAATATATAAGCACTTACGGCATGCAAAAGGTCAGCTTTTGAGGAAGGAATCCAACTTCCAAGCTCAAATGTTTGTAATGCAGGTATCTGATCAAATAAATTCAAGTTGCTTCTGCCTTCTTCCACGACTTCCATCAATCGTGATTAAATCTATGTCTATCACTGAGCTAGCTGGATGTGTCCAGACAAATTTGGCCGAGCAAAAACCAGAGCAAAAGCTGTTATGTGTTTCCAGAGCATTAATAGCAGTACTTCCTTAGCTCAGAACCTAGTTATATGATAAGCAAAATACCTCTGGTAATTAGGTAATTAATGTATATCCTTTTCTCCTAAATTGAAGGTAGAATAAAAATATATATATCGAGAACTATCTCAAATGTCTAAAGGCGCATCAGAGGAAGCGCCCAGGCCGGAGCTGGCTCCCTCCTGCTGCACCTAATCAGCTTCCACTGCAGTCTCCTATTTCCATGGCATTAAGGTATAATGCAGCTGAAACTAAACACAATCTCCAGTCAGACCTTCAGCCACTCCCACAAAATTCTTTTTCAGAGATTCCTTCTGGTGAAGTATGAACATGGCCAACACGCGGCCTGGAAAATGAGTAAATTAAAAAAAAAAAAAATCCACAGCCATCCAGGAAACCAAGCACTGGGTTTTCAAGACTGATCCATGACTAAACCCTACTTAAATTGCTAGGTCGCATTATCATTTCTCCCCATTTGGGAAGACTGGAAGCCATCTGTTAGAGGATTCCTTACTGCAAAGCATTCTTGCAAAGATCTCCTTTTCTTTTTCACATAATTGTCGCTAAACTTAATCACATCAAATGCTTCACTTATAAAACTCAAATATCTCCTAGCAGGCGCCGGTAACGCAAATGGAGTTAAAACTTTCATTTATGGAAGTGGGGACAAAGTGGTTTTAACACCGTGACCCGGTTTTTAGGGCTTCTCTCATTCAATTCTCTTATGTTTTGGTCTCTGGGACATCTTCTAAGTTAGAGATGAAGAACTTCAGAATCCTAGGAAAAAACTAATCTGTAAATTGTTGTTGTTGTTCAGTGCCGTGAGTCAGTATCCGACTCACAGCGACCCTCATAGGGTTTTCAATGGCTGTTTCGGGATTGCCTTGGGAGTGGATTGCCAGGCCCTTCTCCCACTTTTGTGGTGCTGGGAATTAAACTCGGGACCTCAGAGACTGCAGCACAGTGCTCAGTTATCTCTAAAAGTTATCTGCAAATAACAATGTGAAGAGGCTGATGCTGGTTATTGCCCGGACATCAACAATGAGTGGCAGGTACACCGCCCCAAGCTAAAAGGTTCAGGCCCTAGAAGGTTTCAGTGTGTTAGGCCATTTGGAAAGACTACTCTGATAAAGGTTTTCAGAAACACAAATAAGCAAAACTCCCTTCTCTCCATCCACTGTGGCAGCGAGTTGCTACCAAGTATGCAGCTTTGGTGTTTCATGATTTTAGGAAGGCCTTCCCCTTGTTTGCTTTATTACAGATCCACTGGGATTGCTACTTTTTTAGAACCTTAATGTGCTCTAAGGGTTTCAGTGTATTCAAATTAGTAAGTACAAGAAAACAAAGTCCTAGTAGTGAACTAAGAAAATATCAAGACATGTTTTTAATTTTTTAACACATCAAAATTCTAATTCAATTACCAAAATACTGGAGAGCCTGAAACTGAGCTCAGTGTATCCCAGAAATCCATTTGAGATGGCTATGGGGTCACTCTCGTGGAACTAAAGATGTCCTCCTCCATTGACCCAACTCTCACCCCCCTCCCCCCCGCCGACACCCAGCAAGCTCAACCCCATGTTCTAATTTTACTAAGGGGGAGAGGAGACCCTCAGATTCATGCACAATAGCGGTATGTGGTATATTTAATTCTGGCTGGTCTGTGCAAATAAAAATAACACAGCTATTTTGACGCCACAATTAAAGAACGCAAGAGAAAATAAAAGAGGAACAACCAAATGATAAAATGAGCTCTTTCTGTTAATGGCAATAACAAGTATCCTATCAAATAGCACATACTCCTAGTTCCTTAAAGTAGCACATTCTTAAGCCCAAACACTTCAATCATATTAATAGGGTGGTGTGCCACAACTTGAAAAAGATCCTTTTTCGGAGCTACCCTCTTCGCCTCTCTGGTCAACGCATGCCAATCGATTTTTAAATCATCTTTAATGAAGATTCGAGCCTTGCTGGGAGGTTCACGGGGAAATGCCTTTCTTCTGCATGTTTAGTTAAGACTCGGTCTAAAGTTCCTGCTGTGACTTGCTGCTCAAGTCTGCACAGTAAAGCGGACTAGGGGTCCAAGCGCCCTGTCCTTTGTTAACGCAGTGGACACCCCCAGAAGGCTCAGCCCCAGCCCACGGGCACATCTGGGCTTCCAGAAACAGGCCAGCCGTCCACTCGGGCCTCCACTTCGCCAAGCCATTGATCAGCTCGCATAAGCAGGGCACAGGCGGACACGCAGCAGCCGCTCTCGGGGAAGCCGGAGCCCAAATCCCCGCCGCCCACTCTCGCCCCAAGCCCTCCCTTCCGGGGCACAGAACCCGACTCAGGTGTGATGACTTATGTAACCGTCCTCGGGGCCACGCCTCCGCCCCCCCCACCCACCCACCCACCTCCGCCACAACAAAGTGAAGTTTAAAATAGAAACCAATTACCTGGCCCGCGCGGCGCCTCGCCCCGGGCCCGGCCGCGCCGCCGCGCGCCCCCGCCGCCCGGACCCCGCCTTTGTTACCGGGCGAAGTTAGCTGCGGGTCCCGGCCTCTTTCACTTCTTGGGTTACACTGGAGGCGGGTGACGTCCGCGCCACCGCACGGGGGGGCGGGGCGCCAGGGCTCCCCGCTCCGCCCCTTCCCGCCCCGCCCCCGGAGCCCAGCAACAAGCGGCCGCACCCCCGCCCCGGGGCGGGCAGGTGGGCGCCGCGCCGTCGCGACCCGAGCGGGGGCGGAGGTGGCCCGCGTGGGAGGGACACGGTGGCCGTCCCCGATGAGGGGCGGGGATCCCCGGGGTGACCTCGGCGCAGCCTGGCCCCGGCACACCCGGGTCCGGTCGCGGGAGGGCGGGGACCGCGGGTCCTTAACCCATCACTGCGTCATCACCAGCCCGAACCGCCGGCGCCGCAGCCCAGAGCCCCCCAAACACGGCGTCCCGGCACTCGGACAGAGGCACGCGCCCCGGGTCGGCGCCGGCACCCCGGCCAGCCGCCAGCGCATCCTCCCGGCAGGGCCGGCGCACGGCGAGTCTGCAGGCAGCGGGGCCGCCGTGACCGCCCGACTCGGGAAGCTGCCCACTGTGCGCGCGGACGGACGCGGCCAGGGCGCAGCCTCGCCAAGTCGGGGGGCGGCAGAACTTTCACTGACCATGAGCAGCTCATGTTCTAGAATGTGCCACGGACCAAGGAGCAACTTGCAGAGGGAGAACAGAAGGTGACGCTGGAAAGCACCCGCTGCCCTTCACTTCCTCACGGAGCTAACGTCAGTGTCCATAATGCGCCTCACTCGCGGCGAGGGGCCTCCATCACCCGGACCCCAGGCGCACCGAGGCGCCCCCCGCCGGGCAGAAAGGAGGCGGACGGAACCACAGAATCCTATTCTCCGACTGCTGCGAAGCATGACCACGTCGTTATTCCTTCCCTCCCCTTCCGCAGGTCTCCACTAGAATCCGAAACTGCCTCGGATGTCCATTCTTCTCGAGAGGTCACCCGGAGGGCCAGGGTCTCCTCTCGGACAGCTGCGTGCGCCTCTAGCTGGACAGACTTGGACAAGAACGTGCCCACGTCTACATCACACATCTGTGTACACGCAGGAGCCCGGGATGCGCGGGGCTGGAGGGACTGTGCAGACACATGGGCGCATGCACGCGCGCGCGCTCACACACTCGCACCCCAAACTACCTCCGGGATGCAGGGAAAAGCAGCGGATTGGCTGGCACGGCCGTCACTCACGCCCAGGGGCAGGGAGACTTTGGAAGGCAGTTTCTTTTTTTCTGCTCCTCCTCCCTGCCGTTTCATTTAATGATAAAGCACAGAGCTCTGAAAGTTGACCATCTATGCGGAAAGAGTTTGCCTTCTTTAGCGAGGGGACGTCCAACGATACCCATTTAAACAGATCTCAGACTTCCGCAACGGACAGAAAGAAATTAGCAGCAGGGTGAGGGAGCTCCCAGTGAGGAGGAGGGGGTCATCCGGGAGGGTGGACTTAGGGTGACGAGTTGTTCTCAGCACCTAAAAGGGACTTTGACCTTTCGCTGGTTTCGAAATTTAAAAATGTTTCTCGAAGGTCAGATTGTAACAAACGCTCGTCCTTAATTTTTGAACTCGTTATTTTATTATTTAAGCATGAGGCAGCAATCATGTTTCCTTAAGAAAGAACTGACCTATTTTTGGCTGGAGATAAAGGATCATGTTAACAGATGTTAATCTTGTAATCTGTTTTTCCTGTAAGCACTTTACATACCCGGGTTTCAGACATCTTTTCCAAAAAAGACCTGACGTCATAATTCACTCCCTGAAAAATCACACTCCCCTCCAGTTTTTTTCCTCTCAGTGATTTCAAAGACATTAAATCTTTTTCACTTTATAAATGCTGATTTGTTCTGCCTCAAATCCCACAGGCTGTTATTTGCATTTCAAATTCCACAGGTTACACCAGTCCCTTTTCAAAAAAACGTAAACCAACAATGAAGCAGCAAATGGCTTTTTGTGCATCTGGATTAAATAAAGCACAGAATGAGTATATTTAAAAGGAAGGCTGAGCAAGTTGATCTTTGCACACCCGGAGACCAAGTGTCTTTATCAGTAAGCCAGCGGAATGGGTGCGATATGAACCCACGGCCCCCGAGCTCCTGAGCTGATCTTGGTCTGCAGCGGGAAGCTTGTTAAAGCTGGTGATAAATGGGGCTGACTTACAGACCCCCATGTGGGGGGGGGGGAGGTAAAAGGCTGGTTCTCTCCAGTCACTAATAGGGATCCGCTGGCTTTCCGACTCACAACGCCTGATTGTCAACCAACACTAACCTTCCTCCATAAACCGCTAGTTTAAATATCCCACTGGGTTGGCTTTTAACAAACTTATTCACACAAAGTTTCTTTAAAACTTGAGGAGGTGGTTTAATCTAAATAGTGATCATGACTATTCAGTGTGTCCTCCCTGGAAATGGCAGAAGCGCCCTTCCAACCCCACCCCACCCCCGCAGCACACACAACCCCACCGCCTTTTTCCTCCGTACACCCGGGTGTTTGTGTAATATATGTATATTACTTAGAGATATATATGCATATCGCAATCAATACCTCCCCCACAGGCTGCTCCGACCCAGCGAGGCAGCGAACATCTCCGAGGAGTCCCTGCCGCCCAGACCCCTCCCCACCGCACTCCGAGTCACTTGGAGAGCCTAGCCCCCCCCCCCACCCCTGCGCGAACTTCCCTTCCCAGAGCTCCCACTTTTTAAATGTTAGGGTCACTCCAGAGCTCCCAGCTGATGGGCAAGGCAGCTGGGAAGGAGCAGTGAGAGCCGCCACACACGCGCGCAAACACGTCCCCCAGGCAGCGGCGGCGGTGCCCACAGGCATCGATCCCATCCGCCAAACCCTTAATAATTGAAGCGGCTCCTCGGGCCCCGCAGCCCATCACCCACCTTCATTAGCCGAAGCGTTTTACTTTAAAGTAAGGCAATTTGCTCTTTGTCTCCTAATGGATGGAGAGCACATCCGAGCTCCCCTCCTCCCGCGTCGCCTTTGACGAAGTGTACAAAGCCCGAGCCTCTTCCGCGCTCCCACCCCGGCCCCCACCCCGCCCCTCCACTGCGGTAAAACCACCTCCCGGGCGTTCGCCCGCCGCCCGAAGTTGCATCTTCTCCTCTCTGGAACTGCAGAGCCGGGCAACTACCCGCAGAGAAGGCCAAGTCGCCCTCCTCGCACCCAGGGCGCCCCTCCCCGCCGCGCCTCCTCCCCAGCGCGCCCCCACCCCACGGCGCGCGGCAGCGTCCCGGGCACTCCCAGGCCGCCGGCCCGACCCCCGCGGGCCCCGCAGCGCCCCCGCCCCTCGGCCCCTACCTTGGCAGGGAGGCGGCGGGCCCCGAAGGAGGACGCGCACGCCCCACGCATCTGAAGGTGAAGCCGAGCGCCCGCGGCGCGGAGCCGAGCGCTGCACTACACCGACCGCGCCAGCTGCGCCCCGGCGCGGGGGACGCGCGAGGGCGCGCGGGGCCCGCCACGCGCCCCGTCCCCTCCTCGCGCCGCCCGCGCGCGCCTCGGACGCGCCTGCCCCGCGGGGGCCCCGGCGCCAGCCCGGCTCGGGGGGCTGCGCAGCGCGGGGCGGGGGCCGGGCGCCCGCGGCCCGGCGCAGGCCCGAGGCTTCCCCCAGCCCGGGAATGGTCTGCCCTGTAGGAAACGCACACGCTCCACTATTGTCTCATCAGCACAAAGTTCTGCCACACTGCGGAGAAAGTCTGGAGGCTCGCGATGACTCAGGCCCAGATAATTCTTCCCACAGCTCTGGATCCCGACCTCGGCGGCTCGGGGTCGCCCCTCCGCTCCGGGTGCCAGGCTGCCGCAGCCCGGGCTCCCGGAGGCTGTTTACGCGCGCACACACTCACGCACGCATCCATACGTGCAGACGTGCTCGGGATGCAGGTCCGGCCGGCTGGGCACCTGGGCGCTGAGCCGCGCGCCCCAATCGCGGCGTGGAGACCCCCCGGGGCCGGCCCCGGTGCGCGCGCGTACACCGAACTTCCGGGGAGTATTTGGGGAGTTCGGACGTGGAATGTCAATACGCGAAGTTCTGAATCCAGACCGAGGGTCCGCGGGAAAGGCAGGGCAGCCCCTCCTCCCTGGGGCCTGGGCACGATTGTCACTGGTGCTGTTTACTTACATCTGGAAAGTTCAACTCGTTCTGCTTTTGTTCCCAAAACTTCATCTGTTCGCCTCAACTACTCCCCGTGAGCCGTAGTTGGTTGCAAAAAATTGAGTCTGGGAATCAAAACCCTAATCTGACTCCAAAAAGCTTTAATGGTACTTGGCAGGGAGGGGTGGGGGAGGGGGAAGAGCTGGAGCGGAGGGAGGGAGAGGAGGAGGGGCCGGGAGCGCGCCCCGCGATCGCGGTGACGTCGGCCGGGAGAGCCGTGGCCTGCGGAGGGGGAATACTATCTTCTCCCACCAGGCTCTGGGCCATATTGTTCTGCTTTTCCGCGTGATAACTCCGCAGTGGAGGTGGATTCCGGCCAAGACGCCCAGCGTGGGTCTGCCCAGCAATCGGCGCCGCAATCCGGGCGGCTACCTTTGGAGATGGCATTTCTGGGAGCCTAGCCCGTGGCCCTCCCTCCCCAGCTAGTGGCATTTACAACAGAAACTCCTTCTGCACGGAGGAGCTGCAGAGGGCGGTGCTTGTGCCCTGGCAGAACTGGAAATCAGGCGGGGGCCCTTCTGCGTGCGAGATGTGTCCCTCTGCGTGTGTGTTTCCGCGGAGGAGGGGGAGCGAGGAAGGACCCGTGAATCCTAAAATGTAAGCTCCCTGTGATTAATGATCGGCACTAATTTGGAGAGCAGGCGTGTTAAAGGTCATGAACAATTGTTGCTGGTTTCAGCCTGAATGCCTAAGTGGGATGTATTCTTGAACAATCAGATTTAAGTTGGATTCACACAAAACTATTGAAGTGCCCACAATTCATTACAATACACAATGAACATTTACAAATAAAAGTAGCACCCCATTCAATTAATTCCATGGATATAAATAGCGCGTGTAGACATCACGAATATATGCATGTAAACGGCAAGATTAAAATTTGCATAGTACAATTTTTAATAGTTTTTGGTAGTATTTTGAAATGGTAAGAATGGATGGTTAATCTACTACATTCAGGTACCTTCTTGGGTTAATTTCAGACTACAGCGTTGCATGAATAATTTCCATGCGTTGAAAAATTGACAAGTCAAAAACGATGAGCAAAACTTTCAAACTCCTTCACATAAAATTTTAAAATTTTGATGTTTTGCCTTCTTCCTCTCTAGCGCTCTTTCTTAAGTCTTCCACATGTGATTTCACTCAGGACTTCTTCTGTCTACAATAATATTGTGCTTTTAAGTGATTTCCTTTCTTCCACATTTCTGTACAATGCATGCAGAATTTGAGAATGTAATTTGATCGGTGGGCAGGAGTTAATCCGGTGCCAGTGTGGCAAACCTAGAAAATGGCAGCTTGAGGGCCAGCATCTTTTTCTCGGTAAACCGAAATGTGTTTACATTGATTGTACACAAAGTCCCTGGCCTTTCTCAACACACCCTTACTAGCAGACAAAAAAAAAAAAAAAAAAAAGTTAAAAATTAAATACTTAATAAAAAGTTCTCGTGCTATTCTTATAATCATATTTAGCATGGGCAGATTTCAACAGCTCATTATCTTCCAAAATGGAAAGTGGCCATTAAAGATTTGGGGCACTTCCTACACGCAGGCTAAACCCCTGGGGCTCCCGAGGAGTGGGTCTCCTCTTTTGAAATGTTTAGGTAAATTGCAGTATTTGGGCAGAGCACACTTAGCAGGATTAATGGTTAATATTTGCATGTTTATAACCTTACAACTGACTGTAATTCTGGTTGACGAAATAGGGAAGAAAACACTTTCTCTTGCTGTTGTCTAGTGAATAATTTGTTCAGCATTTGGGGCTCTGCTCCTTCCAGCAATTGGATGAGACCATCCGGTGAGTGGGGATGTTTAGAGAAGAACCGTTCTTGAAGGATTCCACTAAAGAATAGCTAAGAGTAAAAAGCAAGGAAAAACAAAAACAAAAACAAAAAAGGACCCCTCCCCCCACAGAAAAGGCCTTGTCTGCCTGAAAGCCTGAAGTGAAACTGTACCGTAGCAGGGAATCCAAGACGAACTAACAATGTGTATTAAATATGCATGCTTGAAAATGTAAGTCCCGCGAACTGACAGTTCAATGCATTGCTTATTAGTAAATATTTCATGTTAACTCTGCCTCTGGGTGAATGTGTTAGGAGTTTCTAACTTATATGTCAGACGGGAGAGTGACTTTATGTGCTTCCAAGGCAAAGTTTTGCACTCTGAACTAACTTAAATGGAGAGATTTCAGAGGGAATTGGGGATACGATTGATTGAGGTTGTCAACAAGTGTTCCTAGGTAGAGAGTGTGTGAAGAGCAGGGTTGCGTTGTCTGGAGTAGGTAACATATCACATATAAGTGGGAATTGGGATTTAATCACCATTATTTCCAAAATTGGGAGAAGGGCCTGGCAATCCACTCCCAAGGCAATCCCGAAACAGTCAGCCATTGAAAACCCTATGAGGGTCGCTATGAGTCGGATACCGACTCGACGGCACCTAACAACAACAACAACAACAATTTCCAAAATGGTACCCCAGTCCTAACTTGCTCTTCTTTCCTAAAATCTTCCCTTTTCACGGAGCTTAAAGGCTCACACCACTCCGTAAGGAGAATGTGGAGGAAGGGCAGAGGGCCCGCAGCGGCTCTGTTATTATGGAATCTGCCACCTGGTAATCCCGTGGAGGCCCCCACAGCTGTGGTCATACTCTGAAGACAGTCCTCCCTGAGACGGGTTCAGCCTGCTGGAGTCTGGAGTGGATCCGTCAGATATTTTTAATCTTGGCTTAGAAACTATCTCGGTTCTGTCTCTTAAATTTTCATTCTGTGGAAGATGACTACTGTAGCAGTGAATTAGGGGTGTATTTCTTACACACACACACACACACACACACACACACACACACACACACCCTGCTTCTCGTGGGAACTTATCCCCAGATTCTCCGGTGTTTACGCTAAGACATTTTTTACTGAGAAACCTTCTCTTGCCTAGTCATTTACACACTGGATAATTTGGGGTCAGACAGGCTGTGATTTAGGCTTACTCACAGTTGGAGTTTCATGTTCTCTAAAGCACTTGTGAACATGTGCTTGTCTCTCTGCCATATCCAAGTCTAAAGATTCTGTGCAAAATGTACCCACTGGTGTGACACAGAGAATGCCTGACTCATCTTTCCCCATGACAGAAATCTTAAGAGCTTTCTCATGGAATCAGCACTTTTTTTTTAAGCAATCTAACAATCCGTATTTGTTTTCTACACAGGAAGGGAAAATCAAAACAGAACGGAACTAAAAAAGCTCCCCCAAACTAAAAAAACACCATACTGGCCCATGCACCATTCTCATTGCAACACAGATTTTCTCTGACTGCTTTTTGTTGTGCATGTGTTTTGGGTAATGACAAAGATTGCATTAACAAATGACAATGCTGAATCACAGACTTAGCACAGATTTCCCACTGAAGCAAAAGTTTTGTGGGAAAAACACTAACAGTCCAAGCCAAGGCATCCCCCACTTGCAGTTTGTGGTCACCCCGCCAGGACTTCACAGCAGGTAGACGACCCTCAAATCTGTTCCTCATTTCAGCTTAAGTCAAAGACTCAGCAACAGCTGGCTGCAGAATAGCTGATACAGAACTCCACAGATGTGGCTCATAATGGTTTGAAGAATGAAAGGAACTAGGCCACAGAGCAGAATTTATTTAAGGAGAAACAAATTCAATAAGGATTCCCTTTTGAAAGCTTTTCCGTGCTGGGGAGGGCGGGGCCTGCTTTTCTTACTGCCTTTTCTTATAATCCTACAGTATGTTAGTTACTTAACAGGTAGGTCCTGGCCTATGAACACGTCACATTCTTACGACAGCAAAACCACTGACTTCCCTCGTCCCCAAATCTCATTATGTTTCACCATGTGTAACTGATTGCATGTGCACATTTATGCAAACTTTCCTAACAGAATTGAAAAAATAATAAGGGAACCAGCAGTGTGTCTTTCACTGTGAGTAGGCTAGGTACACTTGTCACGAAACCAAAGGAGGGAAGAAGTGCCTAAAGATTCTTCCCTGAGACATGGCCCTTAGGTAACACAGGTTGAAGGAAAGCAGAAATGGCAGTCCGGGGTCCGGAGATGTTAATAGAGGAGTAAGGAAAGAAGTGGTTAGGATACGGATGAGTTGTCATAATTAAGGACTTGAGACATTTCGTTGATGGAGAAAGTCGGCACAAAAGCAGGGGCTTTTATCATACACATAATGAAGCTTACCATGTTAACCGTGTCCAAGTGTACAACTCAGTGGCATTAGGCACATTCACAAAGTTGTGCAACTCTCTCCACTCTCCCTGCCTGGAACTTTTTCACCATTCCAAACAGAAATTCTACAGCCATTAAACCACACCTCCCCACCCCTAGACTGTTAGCCACTGACCTACTTTCTGTCTCTCTGAATCTCCATACGCTAGGGACCTTCATGGGCTGGGGTTTAGCTCAGTGGGTAGAATGCTGCTCTGCGCTTAGACCCTGGGTTTGATCCCCAGCACCACAAAAAATGGGAGAAAGACCTAGCAGCCCACTCCCAAAACAATCAGCCATTGAAAACCCTGTGAATAGCAGAGAAGCACTGATAGAGTGCCGGGCCTGGCACAGGGTCAGCGAGTGTTGCGTTCTGTTGTACATAGGGTCACTATGAATCGGACTCAACCTAATGGCACCTAATAACAACAACAACAACACGGACCTCGTAAAGTGGAACCCTATGGTACTTGTCCTTTTGCGAGTGTCCCACCATAATTTCACTTAGCACAATGTCCTCAAGTTTCATCCATGTTGTAGCGTGTAGCTGGCTATAATTTTGCCTCTTTTTAAAAAGACAAAGGTAGGCCGGGGATGTAGCTCAGTAATAGAGTGTTTGGCCAACACATGTAAGGCCCTGGGTTTGAGTCTTAGCGATGCAAAAGAGAGAGAGAGAGAGAGAGAGAGAGAGAGAGAGAGAGAGAGAGAAGTGGAGGTAAGTAGTTTGAAAAACAAAAACAAAGCACTTGCTTATGAAATGACTGTAATTTCACCAAAAAGAATCCTCAAGAATTTTTCTTCGGTTAGCTGATATGGTTGATTTCCTTTTCTAGCTGTCTCTCTGCCTACCTTATAAGCACCAGCAGAAAGCTGACAGGGGGCCCCACCCTCTCGCCCAGTGGCACCAGCCTGCCTGTGTCTCCATGGCGCCAGGCTGAGGCCAGCCTTGCGTTAAATTCTCTTGGGCCAGTATTCTCCGAACTTACTTATGGCTTATCACCAGATTTCTTCCCCCAAACCAGAGAAACATGGAACGTAATGTTAAGGCATATTTAAAAATCAGAAAATCTAAATTAAAATAATTTGAAGGAAAAGTTAGTATCTCAGGCATTGGAGGCGGGTTCATGAAGGTAACTGAGTATGAAGGAACTGCTGGCCCCAGGAAGAGCCTTGGGTTAAGAGTTTGCCTTTCAGTGTACATTAAAAATTTCCAATAAAAGAAGAAGAAGAAGAAGAAGAA
>VMDO01004345.1:0-127058 GCA_007922755.1 Pedetes capensis | reverse complement strand
TTCGCAGCAAAATGGATGGAATTAGAGAAAATTATTTTAAGTGAACGAACACAAGCTCAGAAAGAGAAACAACACATGTTCTCACTCATATGAGAGAGCTGACTCAAAATTACAAGAAGGAAAAATCCTACTCAAAGGTCAGATCACATTAAAAGGGGGGGAGGGAAGATAAGAATGAGGTCAATACAAATGGACTAAAGATCGCATGTAATTGTTCTAACAAGATAGAAACAAAGACCACTACAGGAGAAGTTTCTATCTTAAACAGAAATGGAACCCAAGGACATATAGAAAAATACTATATAGTAAAAGATAGAGAAGACTTGGATGGGAAACTTAGATAGGAAGGGGGGAGGGGGGAAACCTAGAGGAGGGTAAGGGGTAACCTATATGAATAATGCTTATCAAATTGCATTTATGAAAATTGTCACAATGAAAAGCATGTCAAAATGAATCACATTATGATGTACATTAAAAATTTCTAATAAAAAAAAAAAACCCTATGAGGGTTGCTATGAGTTGGATACCGACTCGACAGCACCTAACAACAACAACAACAGTTGATTTCTGTATATTAATTTCGAATCCCAGTAACCTTACTGATTTGGTTTACAGTTTTTAATAATTCCCATAATAATCGTGGGCTTTTCTAATATTGTTTTGGGTTTAAGTTAGATATATTTTAATCACTTTTCTGTCTCTGATTTTTTCCTGTTATCTAATAGGTTTGTTTTTACCTCTGGAGTTAAATAACAGTGCTAGAAAATACCCTTATCTTTTTCCTGATTTTATTGGTAATGTTTCTAGAGTTTCAACGTTAAGCATTATAGCATATAAGGTTTTGGTTTTTGTGATTCAAGGAAATACAAATCTGTTGCCATTTTATTAAGAGGTTTTTGTCATTGTTTTGGTTTTTTTTTTGTTTTGGTTTGGTTTTGGTTTTTGAGGACAGGGTCTTGCTCTGTAGCCCAGTCTGGCCTTGAACTCAAAATCTTTCTGCCTCCTGAGTGCTGAGATTACAGGCATGTGACACCATTTGCAGTTTATTAAGATTTTTTAGTAAATGAATGAGAATACTTTTGAGTGTCAGTACTACATTTCTGGGTAGATTACTTCATTGAGAAGGTGACATTGAGAACAGACTTGGGGAGCTAATGGAGGGAGTAATGTGACTAGTTGGGAAGAAAAACCTTCCAGAGATCGACTAGCAAGCATCAAAGTATTGAACTAGAAGTGTGCTGGTGCATTTGAGAAAGAGCACTGAGGTGAGGCCCTGTATGATGGGGTGGCTTTAATTTAGCAAAGGGAAGACAAGTAGCACATGTGGCAAGAGAGCTGGAGTGCGGATGGTCTGATTTTGCTGTTTGCTCTAAATGAGATAGGGATCCATGGAAGGTTTGAAGCAGAAAGTGGATTGACATGAGCAGACATTAATGGCTGCTGTGTTGGTAAGAAATGTAGAGGGCTGTGGGTACAAAAGGGAGACAAGTAAGAGGAGAAAATAATCAGATTCTGGTCACTTTTAAGTGGTACCAGTAGATTTTTGTTGGCAGATAGGATGCGGAGGGTGAGAAGAGAAAAGTTCAAGGAGCTGTCTGGCATTTTTGTCCAAAAAAGCTGCCATTTACTGAGATAAGGAAGACTAGTTTTAAACTCACTGAATTTTAGGTGTCCAAATAGAGGTGGCAAGCGGGCTGATTGATTTTGGAACAGAGAGGAGAGGCCTGAGCTAGAAATACACATGTCCAGGTGTCAGTTGTTACACTGTGTCTTCTAAACCTTAGTGATTTCATTTGATTTGATTTGATGTGAAACAAGGAAAATTAATAATCTCTATAATCTCTTATTGCATATATGTTTATCTTTTTCCTGTTTTCATATGTAGTTTGCTTGATGAGTGTTGACATTTTATTTTGTGTGTGTGTGTCTCTGTGTGTGTGTATATATATATACATATAATTTTTTGGTCAAAAATAGAGTTTTGTGTATAATACCAGGAATACACCTTTCTTGATATTGTGGGACTAGGTGTTTTTAACCCCTGCCCTCCTGCCCCAAAAGTTATGTACAGTTTTTATGATTGGGGCAGAAAGCGTAGATGCTCCTTTAATTCCAAGCCACTGATCCACTCTCTCATCCATCTCCTGCCCTAAACTAAGCCTTTTGCACAGTTGGAGCTGGGGTGAGAAAAAGCCAAGAGTAATAGTTTGATGTGACTATAGAGTTGGGCTTCAGAGTTGAGTCGGTGGTGAAAAAGGGGGTGAATTCAATAGGAATATAATACAGCAGCCAAAACAGGGAGGTGCTCTGAAGAGGTGACTTTGAATTGAAAAACAATAGATAAGATTTCCCTGGTTGCTGAGTTTTTAAAAATGTTATTTCCATGTACTATATAAAAATCACTATAAATAACTAATCCTGAAACAGTCAGCCATTGAAAACCCTATGAGGGTTGCTATGAGTCGGATACCCACTCGACGGCACCTAACAACAACAACATAAATAACTAAAGTTTGGATGCAAGATTATAGTTTTTCGAACCCATATATTTGATTCAGTGCTACAAAAAGCTTTCTTTTTCCTGGAGTTATTAAGCAGAAATGATAAAGTTAGAGTCAGTGATTGAATCTGAGTGAGGTAATCTTCTCACATGTTCTTGCTACAACATATTTGGAATTTGAGCTTTATTTTTATGTTCAGTTGTTTTTATAGGCTAATCAAAATGAGTTTTCAGTCTTAAAAAATCAGATTGAATTTTTTGTTGTTTAGTTTAATAAAGCATAACATTGAAAAGCTTTGTCTAAAGATTTTTATGATAGCTAAAGCTCCAAGGCCCTGTCCGACAGGGCTTTCACCAACCTCTCTAAACCTTGTCCTGTGCCACCCTTGCTTACCTGTCTGGAGCCACTAGCTTCCTTTGTGTTTTCCAGACCTTTCTTGGTATTTGCTCTTTGGGGCTTTTGCACTGTTCTCTCTGCCTGAGATGTTTTCCTGGGATTTTTTGCATTGCTGTTACTTCTTACCCTCAACTTGGTGCCATCTCTTCAGAGGGTCTTCCTGCTAAGGTGCTTTATTTCCTTCATAGAACTTAACAAAATCTGAAATGATCTATTTATTTAATTGAAAGTATAAAAATGTAACCCTCTTGTAAGCTGATGCCTTAATAATCTTGTTTACCAATGCATCTGTAGTACCTAAAATATGATGTCTGACAATAGTTCAATATGAGTGAATGGAGGGGTGGATGGACAGATGGATGCATGAATGAAAAAACCAAACTTAACTGGCTGATTTCATGCCTCTTGTTTGTACAGTAGATCTTCCTCTAATTGACAGCCTAATTCGGGTGTTACAAAATGTGGAACATTGTCAAAAGAAATCAGAGAACTCAACAGAGTCTAACACAGAAGAAACTAAAAAGTCTGATTTAACTCAAGACGACTTCCACTTGAAAATCTTAAAGGATATTTCCTGTGAATTTCTTTCTGATATTTTTCAGGCATTAACAAAGGTAGGAAAAAAGTATTGGTTTCTTCAGCGAAAGAAAGTATGAATTGCTTAATCGTTTAAGCTTTATTACTGTTATAGATTTTTGGGGCTGGGAGGACATGCTGGTATTTAACCTTTCACCTTGTGCATGACTGAGGAGGTGACTGAGGCATTATGGCTAGGCAAGCACTCTACCACTGAGCTACATCCCTGTCCCTGCTATTATTTCTTACTATAGTTTGTTTATTTTCTCCCCAGTATTGGGAGGTTGAACCCAGGGCCTTGCACGTGCCAGGCAAATGCTCCACCACTGAATTGCATCCCTAGCCCCCTTTTTTATTTTTTATTTTTGAAACAGAGTCTTGCTAAGTTGGGCAGGCTGCCTTTGACCTCTGACGTGCAGTCCTTCTGCCTCAACCTCTAAAGTAGCTGGGATCACAGGCGAGTACCACAGCACCCAGCTACGTTTTTTGCTTCACTTCACTTTGCTTCGCCTCGCCTCTCCTCTGCTCTCCTCTGCTCTGCTCTTCTCTCTTCTCTTCTCTTCTCTTCTTTTTATGGTGCTAGGGATTGAACCTAGGGCCTTGTGCATGCTCATTAAGCTTTCTATCACTGAGCTATATCCCCAGTCCCCTAAGCTTTTTTTTTAATTTGGCGGTGCTGGGTACAGAATCCAGGGCCTAATGCATGCTAGGCAGGCACTGTAATACTGAGTTACAACCCCAGCCCTGCTATCATATTTTGAATACAATAGTAGTATGACTATATTGGGCTGGGACTTAGCTCAGTTGGTAGAGTGCTGAGTTGCAGTTTCTGAGGTCCTGAGTTCAATTTCCTAGCACCGCAAAAATGGGAGAAGGATGTGGCAATCCACTCCCAAGGCAATTCCGAACAGCCATTGAAAACCCTATGAGGGTCGTTATGAGTTGAATACCGACTCAACGGCACCTAACAACAACAACAACAACAACAGCAACAACATGACTATATTACTCAATTTGGGAAAATAAAATCATATCTCATCATTAATTTATAATTTTAAAATAGTAGCTGATGTAGTTTAATATATTTCTATATGTGTTTTTCACATACAGCATATTGCTAAAGTGCTATTGACACATGAAAATGTTGGTTTTACTTGACCCCTAGTAATGGATGTTATAATTTTTATATTAAGTAAAAATTGACAAATAATAAATTGTGCCATTTTTAATTTGTATTTTTTGTTCTTAGATGGAACATCTTTCCATGTATTTTTAAATTATTTGTGTTTTCTCTTTATACATATGTCCATTTTAATTTTTATATGAACTTCTTGGATGGTGTATCTTTTACATACTCACTGCAAGTATTTTTCCAGTTGTTTGCCATTGGTTTTGGGTTTTGGAGAGGGACAAACATGTTTCTGTAAGTTAGAGGAATACAGCTGGAAGGTGGGCTGAGAATAAACCCAGGAATATATCATGAAAATTCTTATATGCCATATTTATGGAATTTGAGCTTAATCTTGAGGGAACCAAGGAGCTACTAAAGTCCTTTTTAAGCATGAAGTGATATGATCAATTTAGAAAGGTTATTCTAAAAGAAAGGAAGGAATAGAGAGAGTTGAGGCTGGAAGCCAGGAGATCAACTCATGGGCTCTTACAGTTGGTCATCTTCAAGAATAATCCGAAAAATAATGAGAGCCTAAATAATTAAGAGGATGGGTGGAATAAAAGAACGATTTAGGAGAGTAGAATTGAATGCTTGGAGGGAGGAGTGAACAGCAGGAGAGAAGGAAGAGTCTCGACCGTGCCCAAGTTTTTGGTTTGTGCAGTAGGATGGGGAGTGGTGCCCTTTACTAAAATATGGACTACAGGGAAGAATATATTGGGATTATGTAAGGCTCTTAATGATGGTGGATTCAGTTTGGGACATTTGAAGTGCCTGTAGAAGCAGTAATTTTATGTACTGATTTGTATTTATTCACCAGATACAGCTTTAGAAACTTTCCTTTTTTGATATTAATTTGTTTGTTTTAGGAGACAGTGGCTCAGGGACTAAAGGAGGGCCAGTTAAGCAAACAAAAATGTTCCTGTGCATTTCAAAACCTCCTTCCTTTCTATAGCCCCATGGTGAGTATAGATAAATGATTGAATTTCACAGGATTACTAAATAAAATGTTTTCAAGTAAGCACTTGATCTTTTGAAGGCATCGTCAAAAAAGATAGTACACTTCAAATGACTTAACGCCCTGTTGGAAGATGGCTGTTGGATAATTCATCATGTCTGGCCTGAGTGTAATTCTGATTTTAAGCGGAAGAAATCAACATGGATTTTGTAGTTTACATTTCGATTATGAAGTAGCCAGCAAAAGTAAGATTCTTAGGAACAAGCAGTAGGTTTTTATGGTTCTTCAAATGACACTATATTTGCTACCATTAGAAGTAATTTTAAAATAGGAACGTTTTTAGAAAAATGAGGTATGGATTGAGGGTGTGAGAGGGCATGTCAGCAAGGAAGATGGTAGTAAAACTCCATAATTACCCTAGAGGTGAAGCAACAGGAGAAAAAGTACTAGCTTAAGAGTGAACTAAATAGTTAGGGATAGTCACTTTGTTCACGTTTCAGGGGACTGTGGAGGTAGTACTGTTATTGTCACCTAGGGATCTGTCAGCGTGTCTTTCTGTTGGACTATTTAGAAACCATAAGGAGAACATTTTTATAGTTAGCCTATATCTTTTAAACTACCTTTTCCTTTACTACATTTATTTGATTCTTTTGTTTTACTCATAGGTGGAAGACTTTATTAAAATCCTACATGAAGTTGATAAAGCCCTTGCTGATGACTTGGAGGAAAGCTTCCCAAGTTTGAAGGTTCAGACTTAAAAACTGAGTTGAAGTTTCTTCTGTCCAAGAAATAAACTTTGTTTTTTCATAGTTGAAATTGCTGTACAGGAAATATTAGATAAAATCATATTAGACCATAATGCCTAGTCTTACACACTCATCCTTTCTTCCTCCCCAGTCTTATCTCAGTTTTATTTGGCAGTGGAATCTGCAGTTTCACCATTGCCACCTCTCTCCCCTTTTTATATGTGTTATGCCATTTATCTTTAGTTGAAGAAGAAGAAATCAAAAATACAAGCTTATCATTGAAGTTCTTTTTAGAATGTTTGAGGAGTTGGTGAGAATTTTCTTTGTAACTCTTAATTTGATTTTTTGTGTGAGAGTTTTATATTTGTGTCCACAACAAGTGTATTCAGCTGCAGTAACAGAAAACTCAGTTATAGTAGCTTAATCTAATAATTTTTGTGCATTTTATGCAATAAAAAAACCAGAGAGGGGCAGCCTAGACCTGAGAAGTAGAGACCCAGTCTTCTTTCTCCTTTCCATGTGGTCTGCCCTGTAGACCTTTGTGTTTGTGTTTATTATTTTGTGGTTAAGGGAGCTGTGCCATGTCTTTCATCCATATTTAGCAAAGAAAAAGGAAAAGAGACTTCCTCCCAGCAAGTGTTACCCTTTAGTATTGGGAAAGGGCAGCCCTCCCTGGCTTCCTCTGTCACAAGGCCATCCCTAGTTATAAGTATTTAAAATCTAGTAGTGTTTTACTTTCTAGTCTCTTTAAGAGGGAAAGTTTGAACAACTTTTAGATAGCCAGTGCCTGGTATTTGCCATAGCATGCAAGTCTATTAGTCTTTTTGTAAGTATAATTTGTGTTGATTCCTCTCCAGATTGTTAGTAACAACTCAGAAGCAGTTTATTACTATTACATTTCAATTTTTTTCTCGTACATATGAAAGTAGAAATGTTGACATTTTGGTAAAAGTACTTAACAAAGTTCTCTGTTTTCAGCATAATTCTAGTAGTTGAATTTCAGAAAATGACTTGTTTGGACAAAACAAGATTTTTAAGATTAAAATTGAGGCTGAGTGCTGTGGAACATGCAATTCAGGATGCTGACATAGGAAGATTACAAGTTTGAGGTCAGAGGTAGCCTGTGTAACTTAGTGAGACCCTGTCTAAAAAATTAAAAATAAAAAAGGGTATAGGGGTGCAGCTCAGTGATAGAGTACTTGCCCTGTATGTGCAAAGCCCTGGGTTCAACCCGCCCCCCCCAGTACTGCAAAAATAAATAAAAGATAAAATTAAAGTTTTGGAAGTTTAATAACTTTTGTTTGTTTAAAAACTGTGCTGTACATGATTTCTCCCCTCCTACTTTATAACTTTTTATAATGCTTCCTAATCTATTTGGAAAACCAACCAGGTACTTCCCTTAAGGGATGCTTGCTGATAAAACAGAGGATACTGTTATTTGTAAGAGAATACAGTTTGCAATTTGGAGATGGTTTTATTGTTGAGTGTGTCACTGCTGAAAAGAATTGGACTATAGGATTCCTAGGTTTCTGGATTGGGTACCTAGGTGGGTGTTGTGCCCTTTAATATGGAAGAACATAGCAAAGAGGAGGTTTGGTAGAGAAGATGACAAGCTTAGTTTTAATTATGATAGATTAACCTGAAGTACGTGTGAGAGAGGCAAGGAGAGTTGTCAAGTAAGGAGCCTGATTCCGGTGTCCAGAGAAAAGGCTGAGGCCACAGGTTTTAGTTGATGGTGGGCACAGCTTTGGGAAGGGCTGAACTAGCCAGATAGGATGTGACATTAGATCAGGGTCTAGGGCAAAGCCCCAAAGAAGATGGAGGGATCATTGAGGAGAAAAAGCAAATGAAAATTTCAGATTTGGAGAGCTGCCAAGAAGAGTAAGAAAAAGTGATGTCATCAGAGTATAAAGAAGAAGCTACTGGAAGATACCCTCCCTCAGAGTGAGGGCGTAAGGCACGGAGGAGAAAGGTATAGAAGGCAGGAAGCTGGTGATCCAGCACAGCCCTGAGGTCACGAGAATCTCAGGACAGTGGGTGGTAGTCCGTCTTAGAAAATACCCATTAACCAAAGGTACAAGAAAAAGAAAAAGAAGAAAGAAGAGAGAAAGCAAACATTATAGAATTATAGAGTAGAGCACAAGGAGAAATGTCTCTAAGGAAGATAACTGACAGATTATGTTTTTTATTATATTGAAGAGTTTTATAACTCCGTAAAAGAATTTGGGGGCTGGGATTTAACTCAATAGGTAGAGCATTTGTTCTGCATGCTCTGAGGCCCTAACTTTGATCCTCAGCATTGCAAAAATGGGAGAAGGACCTGGCAGCCCACTCCTGAAACAATCAGCCATCAAAAACCCTATGAATAGCAGAAAAGCATTGACACAGTGCTGCACATGGCACAGGGTCAGGCAGTGCTTCATTTTGTTGTACCTAGGGTTGCTATGAGTTGGACTTCACTCAACAGCATCTAGCAACAACAACATAGAAATATTTGGAGAAATTGATGACATTTCACTAATGTCATTAGCTCAGATCATTAATGAGAAATTAATAGTAGGTACATTCAACAGTGTATTGGTAAATTGCCTCTCTGAAGAAGAAAACAAAAATGAAGCCATAATTTATATCATTTTATGCATTTCTTTTCTTTTCTTTTCTTTTGTACCAGAAATTAAACCAGGGCCTTGTGTGTGCTAGGCAAGTACTCTACACTGAGCTACATCCCCAACTCTTCTTATTTTGTGGTAGGGTCTCACCAAGTTGTCCAGACTTGCCTTGAACTCACAGTATAGCCCATGCAGGCCTTGAACTTGTAATCTTCCTGCTTCAGCCTCCTGAGTAGCTAAGATGACAGGCACCTGCCAGCACATCTGGCTCTTATTTGTACCATTTTTATGTATAAATACTTCCATGGTAGCTGCTTTCAAGCTACCAATGTGAAGTCTGTGAACAGAATTAGCAAGAGATGCTCACAGTTGGTTCTCAAGAGCCAGTAAGAGTTGGCTCCAACAAAATTTAGCATGTAAACAAAAGTTACTATCTCCAGGAAAAGTAAAAAAGGTTTTACAAGAAAAAAGAAAAAAAGAATTGAACTATAAAACTTAAACATTTGAAACTCTTTGGTAGGTTTACATTGTGTATATTAATCTGCACATTGTCAAGGCTGATCTTATCAGTAGGATGTGACTGTATTTAATGTGAAGTTTCAGAGGCACCAATGAAATCACCTGCTAACTGGTTCTAAAACTCTAGTCTTCTCATTTCTTTCAGTACTGTATTTCTGCAGTACTATGGATGTAAAAAATTTTTTTTTTTTGTTTAACTCAGTGCATGTACATTTCACATTGCTTTTCTGAGAACATGTTTTAAAAGAGGGAGCACAAGGACCTCAGGTTCTGAGGCAGAGAGTGCCACCCAGAGGACAAGTTACAGAAGAAGAAAAAAATTCATGATCATGGGAAGGCTGAGCATACTATTTTCTACTTCATATTTCTTCTGCCTCCCACCTGACCTGTTTACTTTGTTACTTCTTTCTGCTATAACATTATAAGGTAATATATGTGTGAAAACTTCCTCAGTCTATTAGTGGAAATAGTTAAAAAATGAACAGAACAAATGTTAAAAATTTTTAAAATGCTGCATGATCTGAAGAATTCACATCCTCAAAATGTAGTGTTTGAAACAGTTGCAGTGATGTTTTGAAATTGTGGTTTCCCAGAAGTGCAAATGTGAAATTTGAAAGTACTTGTACAAAGGAAGTTGAAACTTATTATTTCGCCTATACTTTTTTTATGAGGGGGAAGAATTATAAGAGAAACTTGTGTTAGCATTTGTTCTAATTCTATTTCCAATTAAATTTGAATTAGGCTTTTGAGGTGTCTAAATCATTTATAAAGAAGACATGTTCTGATCCAGGCATGATGGTGCATGCTTGCTGAGATAGAAGGATTATGAGTTCAAGGACAGCTTGGTCTTCATAGCAAGTTCCAGGCCAACCTGGGCTACATAGTAAGACCCTGTCTAAAAAAATAGCAAATAGCTGGGCACAGTGGTGCACACCTATAATCCCAGTGACTCAGGAGGCAGAGGCATAAGGATTGCAAGTTCAAGACCAGAGGTAGTCTGCGTAATTTAGTGAGACCCTGTCTCCAAAAAAAAGAGGCTGAGGATGCAGCTTAGTGGTACAGCACTTACAAGGGCCTGGGTTCAACCTCCAGTACCACAAAAATAAATTAAATAAATAAATAAGAGAGAAAGAAGAGGAGGAGGAAGACAATGACATGTTCTCCTGTCTTTAAAAAAATATTTTGTCCATGTAGCTGATGGGATATTGCTAAATTCTTGTCTTGTCTGTTTGTTGTGGCTGATTCAGCTTTCTAGATTAAAAGTTTTTCCACCCTATATTTAAAATTTCCCATTCCCTTATCTTTGAATTACTTACCTGGTTAACTTTGGGAAAGTTAGCTCTCAACATACAAAAAAAATTTTTTTTTATGAAGTGCATACAGAACCAACTACAGCATTAAGAAACTTCCTTTTGGGGTTTAGTAAATCTTAAATGAACACTGTTTTCTATTCTGCAAGACTGAACTGTAGTGATGGTGTACAGCTGTGTTTGAGTTCTGAAGAAAGGGATACTGGAATCATGGATTGTCTTGCCTGTTTTAACTAGTATTCTTTCTAACCTCAACAATAGCTTGTTTTCCAGGAATAGATTCATATTAATTTAGGGCTTTACTGTTTTACATGAACATATCTTCTGCTTCACCAGGTTGCAACTTCAGTCTTCTCTCTGTTCTGGGCAGTAATTTTAAAACAGGGAAAATAGATTAACATTACTCTTGAATGAGTCTGTTCTAGTATTTTGTTGTTGTTGTTGTTGCTAGTGTGAGATCTAGTCGAAGAACTATTCTCAGAAGTCTAGTATTTATAGTGATGTGGTACAATGTCTTAGATTTCCTTCAAAGTAGTATGGGGCAAGAGGAAGGAAGTGGGGTAAGGGAAGAGATGAAACAAGATTGGCCATGAATAAGAATTGTCAAAGCTGCATCTTGATTACATAGAGATCTATTATACTGTTCCCTCTATTTTTGTATGTGTTTGGGGTTTTCTATTAAAAGTTTTTTTTTAAAATAAATAACATGATTTTAAGCCTGACTTTAAATATGAATGGTGCTTATTCTTTTTATGTCTCAACAACATTCAAACTATTATAGCATTAAATATTATTGAATTCAACATAGTTGAAACAAACACAAATATTTAAAATATTATTATCATTGTATAGCCAAATATGTAAAAAAAATACTGTCTTTATTATTTTAGCTGACTCAGGAAGGAGGGTTTTGCTGTGAGAAATACTAGTACTACTAACCAGTTGGGAACTGATGCTCTATGTTTAAGCACCATACTGCTTACTTTTACTAACACACACTCTTACTGATGATCTTTTTTCCATTTCTTTACTGTTCTCCCTCCCTCCCTTCCTTTTTTTCTTTCTTTTTTAATTTTTAAAAACTTTTTAAATTTTTAAATTTTTATTTATTTTATTTTTTTTTGAGACAGGGTCTCACTATGTAGCCCATGCTGGCTTAAAACTTACTGTGTAGCCCAGGCTGGCCTTGAACTTACATCTATCTTCCTTCCTCAGCCTCCTGAGTGCTGAGATTACAGGTGTGTGCTACCATGCCTGCCTTTTAGTGGTAATCTTTAAAGGTATATTTTGTGGGTAGAGGAGTAGTTAGGGAAAGAAGCAGAATCATAGAATTCTAGAGATGGAAGATTTTTAAGAGATCACCTATGTCCAATGTTTATTCATTGGGCTAATCAAACTTAAATAGCCTAGACCAGTATTGTCCTTAGGGGCAGGCCAGACCTAAAGCAGGAACCGAAGGAAACCAAGTGAACCTGGAAGCAGGAAGATACCTTATGTCAGATGCTGCCAGCCTTCTGCTCTCATATTTGTTCATCAGCCTGAGCACTCTATTTCTGTATAGAGCTCAAGTCCACATTGCTAAAATTTTATGATGTACCTTAGGTTAATTTGCATAAGGCCAAATTTGCTTAAATCCAATTTTGAACAACCCAAGGAACATTTGTCATATAAAAGCTAAAGAGCCTTCATGGGTTTCTAGTTGTTCAATGGCCTAAAACTTTGGGATATTAGGTTACTCGTTGTTGTTGTTGTTGTTGTTAGGTGCCCTCAAGTCGGTATCCGACTCATAGTGACCCTTATAGGGTTTTCAATGGCTGACAGTTTCGAGATTGCCTTGGGAGTGGATTGCCAGGTCCTTCTCCCATTTTTGGGGTGCTGGGAATTGAACTTGGGACCTCAGACACTGCAGCACAGTGCTCTACCAACCGAGCTAAATCCCAGCCCAGGTTAATCCTTATTCTATGATTATTATGCCCATGTGACAGCCTTAACAGCATATTTTTCCTGGCTGTCCATACCTACAGACTTCCATAATTTAGCAGCACCATGGAGTAACCATTGTCATTTTACTCTTAATTTCTCATACCTTAGGGCCCTTGCAAGGAACACAGTTTTGGAATAGGGCCATGCCCCACTGACACCAGACCTGGAGGGGAGAGGATCTGTGCATGACTTGTACTCACTGACTATGGCTTGGCTACTTTGGACTAAGTGTGCACCCCTAATACAATCAACCACAATTGGAATTAAATTGAGCATGGTACCAAGTTTGCATAAGGGTGTAGAATGACGTGATAGAAGACTTAACATTCCTGGTGGAAATGGTCATTTCTTCATGCTTTACTGTGTGCCATGCACGTGATTATTCTATAGTAATTCTGCATGATAATTGTTACCATTTCACAGATAGGAAAATGAAGATTCAATAGTAAGAAACTTACCTTTTGTCTATGGGTGCAGCTCAGTGGCAGAGCACTTGACTAGCATGTACAAGGCCCTGGATTCACCCTCCCCCAAGTACTGTGGGGTGGGGGAGAGAGGAGGAGGGAGGGAGGAAGAGAGAGAGGAAACTAAAAGAGAGTGAGACAGAAGAGAGAGGAGGGGAAGGAAGAGGGAGAGAAATTTGCCAAAGGTTATAGGTAGTAAGCAGCTGACCCAGATTTGAATCTAGGCTTGCATGGCACTAATGCTCCTGGCCTAACCACTATACTATACCTGCATCCTGTAGGTAGATATGGATCAGACTGTGAAGATGTTTTTATGTCATGTGGAATAGACATCTGAAGTATCTGTTTATCCTCCTTCCTTTCTCTGACAGTTGTCCCTGAACTGTCTACATTCTTCCTTGGAAACAGTGAATTTTTGAGCTAGGGATTGATTTCTAAGCCAAGGTAGGCAAATAGGTTGGCTCAGGAGCATTGGACTCTAAAAGATCATGTAACCTGCAGAGCTGAAGGAAATGTGAAGGTGTCTGTGGGGAGATAGGGTAGTAAATTCCCCCAATTCTAGTGGGGTGCAAGCTGTCTGTGACACAAGGTTCTAAAATGCCACCTGATTTATTGTTTGTGTGCCTAAACCACATGCCTCACAAGACTGAGGATGATGATTTTAGGTACAATTGCAAAGTGAGAGACTCTTGTCCTTAGTGGCTTGTTACCTTGGTGAGTTTGAAGGCAGTGAGAAGCTTAAAGCATCATGATTGCATCCTGAAAACTTTATATTCATAGAGGAGGGTAGTGGTGTGATTACATCCTGAAATCCTTAATGTGGAGAGGGTTAGCAGTAGAATCAAGATTTGGGCATTGATTTGAGACAGAGAAAGAGAGGAATTTATTCCAGGCTTCAGACTTGGGTGGGTGACTGAATGGTGGCATCATCCACTGTGATAGGGAAGTAACCGAGGAGGAGGTGCAGCTATCAGAGGTGGGGAGATGTTCAGTTTTGAATGTGTTGAGCTTCCAGTACCTGTTGAGCACCCAAATGGATGTCCTGTTTTCAAGTGGACCTGGACCTGGTAAGAGAATGGGGCTAGAGATACAGATTTAGGGCTTAGGACAAAGTTCCAAGGAGCCCAAGCATTGAGAGGACTAACAATTTTGACAAGAGAAATAGTGGTCATACAGGGAGACACTAGACTCAATTGGGAGAGGTTTACAGCCTATAAGTGACTAGATTCAAAAGGAAACAGTGTATTGAGAAGCTGTACTGAAAAAAAAAAAAAAAAAAAAAGCCCCAAACCACCTATCATTCTCACCGTTGAAATTGACTTCTACATGTAGGGCTCAGGAGAAACTGCGATGTGACAGATAGGTATGAGACACTCAAAACCGGCAACCTACAAAAAGTCTTTTTTAGGAGGGTCTTGGGTTTAATGAGCAGGTATGACAGTGGAAAGTACACCTAAAAAAGGCACCACATATCTTATATGAAGTATCATTTGAAATAAATTGAAATGCATAAAATATTGAACAAAGGTAGATAAGTTAATAAAGGGTTACTATGACCATGACCAAGGCACTTAGCCTTTCTGAGCATCGTGATGTATAAAACAGAGATGAATTCTGCCTACTATATTGGATTATTGTGTTTAATGAGATCAAAAACACTTTGGAAATTGTAAAAGACTACGAATCTCACATAATGAAGGAGCTTCCAAACACTAAAATTTCATTCCACAGAAATCACTTTTGAAGACAGCCTCATTTGTTAAAATGAATTGATTGATAACTTTAGGTTTTCTGAAGAGTCTGCATATTTATTTTTTCTTAGAGGTAAACAAAATGAAAATGTCCCATACTCCATATTTCATTGAACATCTGATTTGCACCAGAACATCAAGAGCTCTTTAGTTATGCTCTTAATATATACTTCTGTGGCCTGTAATACCTTTTCTTGGGCATGGTTTTAAATGAACTTTTAGACACCGACTTCCTATTTTCCACTGCTAAGACTATAGCATATATCTATAAACTTTTCTGGTTGGTAGGACACCCCATTAATTATATACTTACCTTGTGTCAATATTGGGCTTGTTGACCTGGAGCCTGTTTAGAAGTGGAAGCCTTACCAGACCATCTGCCAAATGCTGCCATTGGAAATGCTTTTCTCTATTACTGTAATGAAATCACTAAAATCATTTCCTGTTCCTGGTCCTTGTTCAGATCTTCTATCTACTGTCAATAAGAGGATATTAAAATACTCAGGAAAGTCCACATATCCTTTTCATCCTGGTCCACAATGAAGCACATGGCTTTGTGTTTTAGTGATAGAAATAATAATCAATGACGTCAAGGCAATTGTAATAAAAGAAGTCTGCTTATTAAAGTCCCTTTTTCCAGCAGTGTTTCATGGACATCATGAGATCTGTTTATAATGCCTTTTATGGGTTTCCCCCTTACCACTCGGGGCATATATGATAACATGAAAAATTAAAGTTTTGAGAACAATCCTGTCACAGAAGTGACACCTTCCTGCTCAGGCCCAATGTACACATAGGCTTCAACAATGGGATAGTAGAAAACAACAAAGAGGCTCTATTTTGAAGGAGTTTGATTTCCTCAAGTATCAGTTTGCTTCCAGGAAGGAGATTGTAGAAAGCACAGTAGATGGGGTGGTGGAGTTGTTGCCTATTTTTTGTGGCGCTGGGGGTCGAACCTAGGTCCTCAGAGAGTGCAGCGCGGCACTCTACCAACTGAGCTAAACCCCAGCCCAGGTAGTTGGAGAGTGTATGTGTAATCACAGCCCACATTTCAAGTGAATGCATGTATCATGGCTTTATCATAAAATCATGCCATTTTAAGTGTTGTGGGTTGACGCCATACCATTTGAGGAATTTGGCATCTCTGAAAATTTACTTTCTTCAGGACCGCATGAAGGGTACTACCATTTGTAAACTGCTCTTCAGTGTACTTTCTTCAAAGTGCAACTGCTTTTGGACTTTTCCTTCCTGTCTGTAACTGGGTACAAGTATTCACTTGGCCAATTAGTGAGCATTTCTGGAGGAAACTCTTGAGTCCTTTTCCTCCCACCTCAGAAAATGTGCCCTGTCATCATTGGAAGAAAGAAATCTATTAATGTTGTGGTCCCTGGAACAAAGTCCTTAAATACAATTCTCTGATTTTTTAAATGTTTGTTTAGTCTTGGACAAATTAGATGACTTGTTCATCCTAAATGACCTCTAGAAATTATTTCAAATTTTATAATTTTAGTATTCAATATAGAGAGCAACTTAGAGACTTCTTGCTCCAAATACACCTCTTTGTGTTTTGCCCACATCAAGTGATATCTGAAAGGTCTTTAAAGATGCAAATTTCACATTTTCACATGAGCCTTGAGTGATCTGAATTTTAATACTGTAGGCCTCTCTCTCTCTCTCTCTCTCTCTCTCTCTCTCTCTCTCTGTCTTTCTTTTCTTTTTCTTTTTCTTTCTTTCTTTTTTTTTTTTTGTGTGGTACTGGGGGTTGAACCCAGGGCCTTGCACTTACATGCTTTGTAAAAAGTGTTGTACCACTGAGCTGCACCCTTCGCCCATTTTTTTGCTTTTTTTTTTTTTTAGACAGGGTCTTGCTAAATTACGCAGACTGCCTCTGGTCTCAAACTTGCGATCCTCCTGCCTCCACCTCCTGAGTCGCTGGGATTACAGGTGTGTGCCACCACACCTGGTTCCTCCTTTTGGACATAGTGTAATGGGGTTGGCTATTTCTTTAGAACAATTGTGGGAAAGCATATAATTTCCCAGAACAACTCACCTAGTACTTGAGGATTATTTTGACTTTTAAGAAGTGGCTTACAACCTAAAAGATTATCCCCTAAACACTGTGACTCCAAGGAAAACCAGGAGGCTCATGCTGCAGAAGCCCTTTGGAGGAACGTGCTAACTGCAGTGTAACTGAGCTGGCTCTCCTTTGATGAGGAGATTAATAGTTTCCATAATCATATCATCCTGGTTTTTCTGGGTCCAGAGTTTACTCAGACTTGAAAGAAATGGAAGTTAATTGAAAAAGAAAAAAATTCTTTTTCTCATTTCCTCTCCAAACCTCTCATTTAAAGGAAGGATGAGAAAGAGATTCAAGGGTTTATTACTGATGGGAGCCAAGATATTTATTTCCTTTGTAATCCTACATATAAAGAACCAGAAGGAAGCAGTGGAGGGGCACTATAGCTGTGCCTAACTAAGTTCGCATGGAGCAAAAACACTGGGCCTGAATCCAGTGGACATCTGGTCCTGGAAGTAGGTGTGGAGGAAGCAGAAAGAGTTTTTAGTAAATGGGATTGTCATCAGAAGAACTGGGTCGGTCTATGGATTTCTATCATAGAGAAGCTTCCATGGGCTTATTTGTCACATGCTGGAGTTTGGGAAATGCTTATCTATAGTTAAAAGATCTTTTCTGGCTCTAAAATTTAAGCTCAGGTTTTTCTTTTTAAAGGCCCTCTCACCTTTTTTTTTTTTTTTTTCTTCTAAGACAGGATCTTGCTGTGTAGCCCCAGCCTCATAGTAGTGTGCACTACTACACCTAGCTTACCACCACTCTTGACTAATTCTCTCCAACTACTCACTAGTGCTGATTTCTTATGGTTGCTCTTGGATAGTTTCTGTGGGCAGAGGATAGGTCCTCCATGGGTGAATTAGGATGTTAATAGAACGTTGTTGTTAGGTGCCGTCAAGTCCGTATCTGACTCATAGTGATCTTACATACAATAGGCGAAACAGTACTGTTACTGCTTCTCTGCTATTCACAGGGTTTTCAATGGCAGATTGTTGGGAGTGGGTTGCCGGGTCCTTCTCCCAAGCCTATAGCACCTGGTGTTCCCAGATGGTCTCCTATCCAAATACTAACCGGGCCCAACCATGCTTAGCTTCCGAGATCTGACAGGATTGGATGCCGCAGTGGTACAACATGAGGCATAATAGCATATGTTGTTGTTGTTGTTAGGTGCCATTGAGTTGTGTCTGACTCATAGTGACCCTTATAGGGTTTTCAATGGCTGATTGTTGTGGGATTGCCTTGGGAGTGGATTGCCATGTCCTTCTCCCATTTTTGCGGTGCTGGGAATTGAACCCAGGACCTCAGAAAGTGCAGAGCAGTGCTCTACCAACTGAGCTAAATCCAAGCCCCCTAATAGAACATAGGTTCTTGTAAAAGTGCCATATCTTCAGTCAGAGATTAACTTCTAGTATGGGATAAGTGCCTTGTTGAAGTTTATTGAACCATTAGAGAGAAGCTGAACTGTAGATCAACACTCCTCATTCATTCATTAATTCATTCATCCCACAGTATGATGTGATTTGAATTTACAATGTATTAAATGCTATGCTCAGTTACTAGGAGTTCGGAGGTGACAGTTCAAGATAGGAAGGAAACAAAGGAGCTAGTTAATAGCTGTTCCATCAGTTTCTGAAAGCCAAAGTCCATATCACTTCCCCTGAAGCAATATACTTTCACTTCTCCAAGTTACATGCTAGATGGAAATTTGAGGTTTCCTTGAGGCAAACCCAACTGTAAAAGATACATAGGTCTTTTTTGTGGGTGGATACTTTCCTATAGTTTATGTACACACCCAACATCATCCTTCCACCATTTCCCAACTTCCATGACAAGACAGCAGATAAATGCTTGCCCCACTCCTCTTGTCAGACTTTACAAAGAAATCACTTCTTGGGCTGCTCCCACTCCAGCCTTGGGCTTGGCCATAACCCATCCGCAAAAGGAAGCTCTGAGGTTTATCTTTCCCAAGCTGCTTGAAGTTCTCAGGCAATATCAGTGCCAGATCAAGAGCTAGTGGATATGCCAACAAGCCTGCCATAGCATGACATGGTGATGCCATAGCAGAGGTAAGGGAGAAGCTGGCCCAGAAGGCTGGAGGAATGATGTGTATGCAAGGGACTTGGGAGCACTGTGGATCCTCACTTCCCAAAACAGCCATAAATAGAAAGAATCCTGAAATTATAGTAGCTGCAGCACACAGCCTCAAATGATGTGAAGCAGCCAGCACTCTGGAAGCTGAGAGACCAGAGCTGGAAAGAACATAAGCCTCTACAGATGCAGCATGAGGTCTCATAACTACCCCTCTCCTCCATACGCTTGGCGCCATCTTGGGAAGAAGCCATTTAAGACATTAAGTCTACCCAGGAGCAATGGTGCCCTCCTGTAATCCCAGCAATTTGAGGCTGAGGCAGGAGGATCAAGGGTTTGAGGCCATTGTAAGTCCTGCGGCCCTTCTACTAAAAAGAATATGGGAATATAAAATGGTTTCAACAATGAGGTCCTCCCAGGACACATGCATCTACATGGGGTTGGCATCCACTCCTGGGCCTTTGTGTACACACATCCATGTACTTCCCTACCTGTGAGCTTATGGATTGGAGGAACAAATATCTAGACACCCAATATTCCCTCTTTTAGTTATTCATTTATTTAATAAATATGTATTGAGCATTAAAAAAAAAAGGTAGTTTGAAGCCAGAGGCATTTTGTGCAACTTAGCAAGACCCTGTCTCAAAAAGCAAAGAATGGGTTGGAGCTGCTGTTCAGGGGTAAAGTATTTGCTTAGTGCAAGGCCCTGGGTTCAGTCCCCCACTCCTGCAAAAAAGATAACTAAATCTTTCTTTTTTAAACACTGGGCCATTCTTAAAGGGTGTATTTAAATTATTGGACCAGAGTAAATTTAGCTGAATTAGATCTACTAATAGTAGCTGTAGAGAAATACCTAATTTGTTATGGGCAAAGCTTTTCTTTCCACATCTGAGTTTTGTTGTTGTTGTTATTAGGTGCTGTCAAGTCAGTGTCTGACTCATAGTGACCCTACATACAACAGGTGAATCACTACTGTTAGAGCTTCTCTGCTATTCATAGGGTTTTCAATGGCTGATTGTTTTTTGGGGGGTGGGCTTCAAGGTCCTTCTCCCAAACCTATAGCATCTGGTGTTCCCAGGCAGTCTCCCATCCAAGTACTAACCAGGCCGGACCCTGCTTAGCTTCCAAGATCTGATGGGATTGGATGCCACAGTGGTATGGCTGCAGGCATCTGAGTGATAGTAGGAATCAAATTTTGAGACCCTGCAACATGGAGAAAGACTGGGAGGAGATAAAGTTGCCAAAGTTTTAGCAGATAACTGAGAATCCTTACAAACTTCTTTTGGAACTTTTACAGGTAAGTGTATATAATATATATATATATATATATATATATATATATATATATATTATATACACACACACACACTTGTGAGAAACAAAAACAAGAGGACAACAGATAAAAAAGAGATTTTGTTACACTTCGGGAGACTGGCTGACTTTTTCTTTTCCTTTTCTCCTTGCCTTCTTTCCCCTCCTTTCTCCTCTTTTTTTGTAACTTCCAGAACTGCTGGACTGACTCAGTTATACATTCAGCAAGCATCTTCTGCTTACCAGCTGCATGTCTGGCCTCGGGGTAAATGCAGGAGGTACGGTGCTTGACATATGGCATGCTGTACAATGTTAATTAAATAAGTGAATGAAAACTTTGTTGTCTATCCAGATGCAGACTTCCCCGAAGCTAATAAAACTCAATCTTAAGGCCCTGGATCACAAACTTTGGTGTGCATTGGACTCACCTAGGGATCTTTACAAATACTGATACCTGTCTCTCACCTCTAGACATTCTGATTTATTGATGTGGGCTGAAAACTAGGCATCGGGATTTTTTAAAAAAGCTCCCCAAGTTTTCCATATGTTCAGCCAAGTTTGGGAACCACTGGTTTCAGAGCCTCTTCTTTTCTAGGGCCCCTTCTAAAATCTTGTGAAGTGCCCAGTAATTTTGAATGTGAAACCTTATATTCTTTCTCTTGAACAGGTCTCCTAAATTGAATAAGCATCCACTGACACAAAATGTGGACCTGACCAGCCCTATCCTTGAGCATATCTTAGTCCAGTCAAGTAGTTATCTAGCCAACATGAGCTTTTCATAAGTGCAGTTTGGTTGTAAGGTTCAGATTAACAGTCCGCTTATGGCTACTATCACATGTAAGCTCAACACATATCACTTTTTGTGGTCTTGTCTCTCTTATTTTTTAGTCTGTGACCTTAACAGTGATTTTGCAATGCTTTCAGAAGGAGCTTCACTGTGCAGTGGAAGAATTGGTTGCTACAAGTGGCAGGGTTCTGTAGTTTTATTTAGTGTTACATTACATCAATTGGATTTCATGGTAAGCACAGAATTTTTACTTCAAGTGCAAAACCTTTTCAAGAAATACACTTTGGTCCTTTACTGTGTCCCTACAGTTCTATACCTCACAGTCCCTCCCTGCCTTTCCTGGAGAAGTTGCTTGGTGATGCTTATGAAGCTGATTTAAAGCTCTACAAAATTTCTTCAATGATTTTATTAGACAATAACCATTTTTGCTGCACTTGTGGGCCAGTTGACAGAATGGCCATGTGTGGCACTTCTTCTTCTGTGCTTTTGGCCAGGTGCATGCCTGGGAGTGTGTCTTCATGACTCAGTGGGGTGAGTATGAACGTAGCTTGAAGGGAAGGAATGGAGCTCATGGTGCAGGAGCCCACGAGGGGCTCTCAGTGGAGGTTTGAAGTGACTCTGAACTCACTGAGTGATTGTGTGAGCTGTATTTACCATGTCCTCTACAAAGAACAAAGGCTGATCTCTGGTACTGGGAGGCCTCCTTTTCCTGGCCACACTCTGTGTGAGTCTTGTTGGCTCCTTCTGTGTATCAAACACTTAGCAAGTCAAATCCAGATTATGTACACATCTGATTATCAGTGGCTTTGTTGCCCACTCAGGGAAATGTTACATAATACATAAACCAGAGTGCCCTTTTCTCCCCTAGTAATGAATAAAGGCAGATTAAGGGCATGGTTGCTACTCTCTGTAGGGAAAGCCTAGGGATTTCATGATTAAGTTCTGCTACCGTGGAACCTGACAAGTGTTCTAACATCTTGGTACCTGTGAGAATGTGCCCTTGATGAACCCCTTACAGGGGAGTCTGAGGCACAAGTACTATGTAGACAGAACTTTCCCAAAGGGGAAGATCTCTCCTTTCTGTCCATTTGGAACTCTGGGACTGCCATTATTTGTCTCTGTATGTGATGTATTTTCTTCTCTTGACTCTTCTAGATGGTCGCATTTGGCTCCTCTGAGAGTCTTCCCAATTGCCATGAAAGCCTGGTCACACAACCTTGAGCTCAGTGGTGGAAACAAAGAAGGGAGGTTAATCATCAAGTTTGCTCATTTCCCCTGATGTAGTCTCAGTGATACCCTTTCATAAAAAAGGTATCTTGTCAGAGATCGTTAAATAGACAAATGGTACTGGCTTTGCTTTCAGCAGCTCCAACAAATGCTGTTTGACTTGCTATAGGAGAAATGACTAGTTGCACTCAATGAGAGGAGTGATAATACCTCTTTAAATAACACAAAGCAAACATTAGGCAGCAGACACTGGGGGAAACCAAGTGTGCCCAAGCACTGGGCCTATTTCTCCAAGCACAATTGATTCTCATAAGATAACCTCTCTCATGCTAAAAATTTGAATAGCTATCTTCCTAATGATTCCTAACACTTCAACAATACTGTTTCCACTGGGAATGGCATTCTCATAATTTGCTTTATTAACTTGAGCAGGAATGTTGCCACAGAGGGCACTAATCACACTATCTTTTATCTAAATCATATGTCCTGGTCTTATATCTTAGCTCTTCCAGCTGGTATTGGGTGCTTTATGATTTTCTTGGTGATAGATTAGGAGGTTTCTGTAGGACTCAGAACCCAAAGGTTAATAAAGTCGAAAACCCAGAAAAAATTAAAATTAGGTAAGTATGTTGGATTCCTTAGTCCAGTTTTTGAAATTTTGCAGTACACTTAAAAGTTCTTGGGATAAGTGAGGCCAAGCTATAATACACAGCAAATGGAAGGCTTTATCATGACCCATGCTGATCAGGCTATTTTCTCAATGTATTTGAAATGACCAATATTTCTTGGCTTTATATAATGAAACAAAGATGTTCAAATGATAACCATGGTTTCCAATTATAATTTAAAAAATATAATTGATAATTAAAGCATATTTGAAATGAAATTTGCATAGTTCTTCTCAAAAAGCCAGTAGGTTTTATCTGAGAGGAGGGCTCACTCCAGGCATCATGTGAAGATTACTGTGCTTTGTGTATGGTAGGGTAGTAGATTTGGATCTGGAAGTCTTGTGTATAAGCCTGCTTTTACCCAACTCTTCCCATAAAGCCATTGGGTATTAGATGAGTGCTCACTGAAAATGTCATGTAAAGATTATGGTGGGGTTTTGTTAGGGGGGGATTTAGTAGATTTGGATCTTGAGGACTCAAGAGATTATGTCTCAGCATGATCTCTCTCCTCCATCACTTTACTTCATTAAATTAATTTCCATTTGAACATGGGTAGAATCCCATATGGCTTCTAATATCTGAGGTCTTTTCTATAGAAGAAGACTCTGCTTCACTCTCATAGATCCATAAATTAACCTTTGATTTTATCTCATCTCTTCTCTCCTCTCCTCTCCTCTCCTCTCCTCTCTTCTCTGTTCTCTTCTCTTCCTTCCCCCTGCCCCCCCTCCCTCCCTCCCTCTTTCTTTCTTTTCTTTTCTTTCTCCTCTCTCTCTCTCTCTCTCTCTCTCTTTTCTGTTTTATAGTCTTTCAATGTTAGTATAATCTTTTGGAAGCCAGTCTGGCAGTATTCCACATCTGGGAATCAGTTCTAGAATTTAAGAAATGCTAGCACAAATGCATATATAGACATATATTTGAACATAGAGCCTATGTTCATATTTGTTCATTAATTCACTATTTTAATTTTTTTTGTTTGTTTGTTTTGAGATGGGGTGTCATTGGGTTGCCAAGGCTGGTCCTGGGCTCAAATGATAACTCTCAACTTAGCATCCCAGTTAGCTGGGACTACAGAGGTACACCCTATCTCACCCAGCTTTCAATGGGTATTTATTGAGAAAACACTATATGCTAAACACTAGGCTAGCTAGTGAAGACTTAACCCCCGAAAACAAACAAGCAAACAAACAAACAAAAACCTCCTAATAACTGTATGATAACAATTATTACACAAGCCTTGTGGTAAAAGGGCAGGATGTGAGAAAGCGAGAAATGGGCAACCTAATTTAGACGGGAGAGGCGGCTTATTTCAGGGACGGATTTGATGCTGAGTAAAAACCTGTGGGTTGAGAAAGGAGTCAACCCATTTTGGACTTCTGACCTCCAGGACTATAAGAAAATATGCATTGTTTGAAGCCACTAAATTTGTGGTAATTTATTACAGCAGCAATAGGAAACGAATCCATTTCTTAAGGACTACCTTCCCTCTTCCAGTTTCTTAGTTTATTTACCTCTTCCTTTATTACCTTTGTTTACCTCTTCCAGGATTTCCATGGAAATATCTTTTCACTCTGTGACATCAGTTTGGTATTAGGAGCCAAATAGACACTTCTAAATAAGCAAATCTATACAAAGATTTCTCTAGCTATTAGTACATTCCCTGAGCCTTCTCAGGGTATGTGAATTTTAAAATTGTACCATTGAGTCCAATGGGAATTCTCAATTGGTGGAATTCTAGGCACAATGCTGACAGGCATTGGAAAGGGTAGGAGTCATCTTAGAAATCTATCAGAGAAGTGTAAAAGCCAAGATGCCTGGATTTCCCCCAGGATCGTGGGACCTAGGCATGTGCAGAGAGACTCAGAGAAAGTTCCTGCTTTTCTCAGCTCTTCAGGTTGACTTACACCTGCTGTGATATTCATTCTCCAAGCCTCTCCATCTTAGGGCCAGCATTCACCCTATTCCCTGACTTCTCTAAAGCTCACTAAAGGAACTGACCATATCTCTCTTCTTCAACAGGGGTGATTCAAGTTCTCCTATCAGCCCCACTTTAGGAAAGCCATCTTTGACCTTAGCTTTGTTCTGGAAGACCTCTCTTTGACCAGTGTTTTTCATGATATTGCAACATGAACACTTTAAATTAAAGTCAGAATGCTTTTGCTCGATTCTTGATCGTCCATACTAACTTGTACCAGACAAATCCATACAGCCTCTACCTCAGTTTCCTTATATGCAAAATAAGAATAGAATCTACTTCATAGAATTATTATATTGTTGTTGTTGTTAGGTGCCGTCGAGTCGGTATCCAAATCATAACGACCCTCTGTACAACAGGGAAACACTGTTTTCAGTGATTCTCTGCTGTTCATAGGGTTTTCAATGGCAGACTGATATTTGGAAGGGGGTTTCCAGGTCCTTCTCCCAAGCCTACAGCTTCTGGTGTTCCCAGGCAGTCTCCCGTCCAGGTGCTAACCAGGCCCGACCCTGCTTAGCTTCTGAGATCTGACAGAATCGGATGCCACAGGGCTATGGCTGCAGGCAACTTCATAGAATTATTATATAGATAAAAAGAAATATTGTGAGGGCTGGGCACCATGGTGGATGCCTGTAATCTAAGTGCCTTGAGAGCCTGAAGCAGGAGGACTAAGAGTTCGAGGCCAGATGCAGCCTGTGCAATTTAGCAAGATTCTATCTAAAAATAAAATAATTAAAAAATACAAAAGGGACTGAGGGTGCAGCTCAATGCTTGAGCACTTGCCTAGTGCACAAGGTCCTGGGTTCAATCCCCCAGTACAGGGGGAAAAAAAAAAAAAAAAGAAGAAAGAAGAAGAAAAAGAAACATTATGAAAAACGTGGAAGTTGTAAATATCTTGCATTTTAAATTACATCCATACTTGACTATGCAACTGATAAATTACCACTGCATGCAATGTGAAGTTCAAAAGCATTATGTTAAGAGCCAGGAACCAAAAACACCTACAGATACTGTAGAGTCCATTTTTCTCATTCTAGAAAAAGCAAAACTAGGGAGTCAGAAATCAGCCTGCCAGGGTATAGGGAGAGGGGATTGAGACAGCGAACTTTTTTGGGGTGAAGGAAATATTCTTTATTCGATTTTTTGGTGGTACATATTGTGTATATTTGTTAAAACTCAGAATCATACATCTCAGAAGAGTGGATATTACTGTGTGTAATTTATACATTGATAAACCTGACTTTTTAAACATTGGAGAAAAGAATATCCTACAACATGATGTGTAACATATACAGTTGGCCCTCCCAATCCTCAGGTTACACATCTGGTGATTCAAACACCCCTGGATTGAAAATCTTGGGGGACAAATTGCCTCTCTACTGAACATGTACAGACTTCTCCCCTTATTCATAACTCCTTAGGCAATACAATATGACAACTATTTATACAGTATTTAAATTGTTTAGGTATTGTGACTGATCTAAAGATGATTTAAAGCATACAGGAGGATGTGGAGGTTTTATGCAAATTCCATATAAGGGACTTCAGCATCCCTAGATTTTGATGTTCTTGGGGGTTGTGGAACCAGTGTCCCTGGGTAGGATCTGATCAACTGAGCACTCAACCAATGAATAACCTAAGTATCTGACTTCTGTGTCATGTTCATAGAGCATGCAATGTGATTTTTGTTAATATAGCATGTTCAATCAACTACTTGCAGCTTTAATTTTTAATTACAAGAGCATTTCTAAAAATTTCAACCATTGCTCTGCCTAAAGTAATAAGTAACAGCACTAAGAGACACTGATGAGGCAGGGCTGGGCTGTCAACCCAGAAGCACAGAGATGTGTGGAAGGTGAGGGGGTGGGGGACTCCCGCTTAGATCTCCAACCCAGGGAGATGTGGTGCAAACCTATAGGAGGTTACTGTGTTGATAATAGACGTTATCTTGCTTTGCAGGAAAGTTCTAATTCTGGATTGTTTAATATTAGTCAGACTTCTGTGGTTAAGGATGATTTAACATTAGTTTAATTAAAACGCCAGTAAAATACACCGGAAGGCTAAGATTTGTGAATCTCTGTATGTGAGCTGGTGGGTACCGTCAGCAGCCACGGGAGGTCCGCTCCGGACCTGCGCTCCCCGTCTGCCTTCAGAACCCCCAACCCATGCCCGAAGATTCTCCCTCTCCATTGGTCCCTGCCGGATGCCCCGGGCGGCCATTGGCTGGCTCCGATGCCCGCTTCTTCTACAAAAGCAGACCTCACAGTCCCCTAGCTGACCCAGCTTACAGCTAGTGGCACCCAAGGTGAGTGCGGGTTGCCCATTCCCTTCGGGATCAGGGATCGCTGTTGAGGATTTGGGGGCACTCGGCTGGTGAGGGGCGGTGCGTAGTCACCCTTGAGGAACCGGTTCTGGTAGGTCTTAGTCGAACCCCTGTGGGCCTCACTCTTCTTTCCTCCTAACCTCTTTGGGGACAACAGATACTATTTTGAGGGCCTCAGGTGGATGAGAAACAGGCTCTTTTTATGCAAAGTCTGATTTCACATCCCCAACCAACTAAGGGAGGTGGACATTTCTTGCATTTTTATAGATAAGAAAACTAGGGTTCAGCATCAGATCCAAGTCTGTGTGACTCCACCTTAGCAGAAAAGCACATTAATTTTCCTTTCCTTACTGTAAAACGGCAGCATCTCTTTTTTTTCCTTTTCTTCACGCAAAGGGAACCCCCTGTCACACTCCCTCAAAGGAAAGGGAGTCCCACATGCCAAGCTTCTCAGCATCACATCTACCCTCGTTACCTCCATCCCAATAGAGAACTAAGATCTCCAGGTGTCATTGAGTTTGTATCCAACTCATAGTGACCCTATGTACAACAGACGAAACACTATTGTCAGTGCTTCTCTACTATTCATAGGGTTTTCAATGGCGGATTGATTTTTGGAAATGAGTTGCCAGATCCTTCTCCTAAACTTACAGTATCTGGTGTACTCAGGCAGTCTCCCATCCAAGTATTAACCAGGCCAGACCCTGCTTAGCTTCTGAGATCTGACGGGATTGGACACCACAGTGCAGGCAAGATCTCCATACAGGACTGCAATTGACAAAGAGACATAGGTCCTTGAAGCTCAGATCTAGTTAATAGTTCAGGTAAGTTTAACCCTGATTGATTTTCAGAAATTTAAAATGAACTCCCAATTGATGTTCTACTCTAGTTTTCTTCACTGGTGGGGCAAGGTGGGGGTGGTTAGCATGACTAGAGTTGAGAGGGACATGGTGGTGCAAAGCTTGCAGTCACAGCTACTCTGGAGCCTGAGGCGGGAGGATCGCCAATTCAAGGCCAAAGAGAGCCTGTACAATTCAGTAAGTCCAGGTCTCAAGACATAAGTAATTAAATAAATATATAGGCTGGGGGTGCGTTTCAGTGGATTACTGTTGGGGTGGGGTGGGGAAAGGCTGGAGTTGAACTTTCTAAATCAGAAAACGTTTGTGCCTGTCAATTCTCAAAAAAGATTGAGATTCTACCTATAAAAGTTTCTCTAAAGTTTTAGTCTGTGGGATACTTGTTGTACCACAGATATTCATTTGCACATGTATTAGGTAGAGATGTATCTTCTATTTCCCTTGTCTTGCCAGTTCCTTTATTTATAAAAGTAATATTTTTCAGGGGCAGTATTTTTTTTTTTTTTTTTTTTTGTTATTTCACCTTCACTTTCATCTTGATTCTTATCCTCCTTTTAAAAAAGAAAATCAAGATGTTCTAGGGATTCTCTCCAAACCAGACCTTCCTGTAGCTTTCAGTTCTGTCTTCAAATAGCATCCATGCTTTCAAAAGACTTTAATTCAATAGTGCTTTCTGCTTCCTAGCTGAGATAAATTTAAATTTCACTTGTTACTGATTAAACTGAGGAAAGAGAAGAGTTGGTCAGTTCATACACCTTGACCCTACTCTACCAAGGGGCTGCTGATCTTCTGACTTCTTTCCTGGGATGTCTTATTTCCAATTCTGTTTCCTATACACTGGTGCATCTTTAGTCAGGCAACGAAATGCAGTAGGAGAATGACTCCCTGCCTTTGAGGATGAAGATGACTCCCTGGTTTTTAAGAGAAAAGAGAATGCACCAGTTGGTATTGGTTGATCAGGATGCTGCTTTAAAAAGAAAATATATACTACTTTTGATGATATATGGGTTCAAATAATTGTGACCCATAAGTCATTTTATAGCTTTTTGAAAATCTTACCAGGCTGGTAATGTTGGGGGTGGGGGTTGTTCCCTGAAGGAGAAGGAGAAGGCAGAAGGTTGCAGGGGAAAAGGAAACAACAGGGGAAATACTGAGGTTCTAGATAGGGTTTGGAGATAATTGAATGAAGGATAAAAAGAACTGATGCTTCATAAACTCTCTCAACTAGGCAATGTTATGGGATGTTATAAAAACGTAGATGTTAGGATAGGGATCTGATTTCACCCATGTGACCCCCAAAATGTTCAGAAAAGCAGAAAGAGGCACATTTTCAGGGATATAGTTTTAAATAGGTGTTCTCATTTTCTCTGTCTTTGTGACCATGGGCAGTTTAGTTGGTTTCTCTAAGCTTCAGTTTTCTCATTGATAAAATGGTTATAATACCTATCCAGTTCCTAAAGATTTTTATGAGAATCAAATGGGATAATATTAGTGCTTGAAATTTGTGGGATTTTTTTTGTTTGGTTGGTTTTGTTTTGTTTTGTGAGATATGGTCTTGCTATGTAGCCCTGGCTGTCCTGGAACTCGCTAAGTAGCCTATGCTGGCCTTGAATTTATAGCAATCCTGCCTTTGCCTCTCGAGTGTTGGGATTACAGGTGTGAGCCACCATGCCCAGCTAGTGTATATGTGTAGACATTTGACAAATGCTGCTTCTCTTATCCTCCAGTTGGGTTGCTAAGAGTGGATGGAATTTAGGTACCAGTATGGTGGTGAATTACTGTTTTTCTCATCTCTACACTCTCTGAACTTACCTGTTTCTACCTTTAACTTAGTACATACTTGATATTTGTTAAACTAAATTCCAAAAGCATCAAAATGGCTGCATTCTAGAACATGAAATGTTACACCACTGGCACATTTAGTATTAGACTATTGTCAGTGCCCATATGGTTGAAAATAATTGAACCATATTTGGTGATCTATTCTGGTAGGTCTTTTCAGGGCTGCCATTTGTCTTATAAGGGGCACTCACACGTTGCACAGGTTAAGAAAAAGGCCTTATGGATGAAAGGGAAACTCACAAAAGCTTCCTGATCAGAAAGACAAAAATGTTGTCTTGTATCTTCTCATGATAGAAAAGCATTTCAAAGCCAAGGCTTCAGATTAATGGAAAACTACTTGCTCCTTATTTTTCTACTTTAGCCTTTGGTCAGACTGGCTATGGGGATTAGATGGACATTTGATTGGCATAGAAGATCAAGTCCAGATTCCCCAATTACCTGTATAGAGCCTTCTGAACTGTCTGACCCCAGTCACATTGCCTGCATGATTGCCTACATGGTATCTCACTGTTCTGTAATAGTTGATCACTTCCTCCATCTTTTGTCTTTCACCTTCACATCTACCCCTCCCCTCTTTTCTCTTTCTTTAAGATCCTATTTAAACACCATCTTCAAGAACAGATACCAGAATAATTAATCTAATCACTTTCTGAACAGATACCAGAGTAATTAATCTTGTCACTGCCATCCTATGCCATCTGTGCTCTCTATTACAGTTATTATCCTTCTGCATTGTCACTCTCTTTGCCAGAGTTTCCTGTCCCTGAGGGTGGGGATTGTGTCTTTAATCAATCTCATATTCATTAATTAACTCAGTGACATCTACCCAGTGGCTATTATGTGTAGGGACTGTGTTAGGTGCTAGAGATATAGATGGTGAATAAAAGCAATGTGAGCCCCAAACCTACGTGGCTCACGGTCTAGCTAAAGACAGACATAACAAAGTCCTCACCAAAACAAAGTTACAATCGTCAACTGGGACTGTTGTTGAGAATGGGAAGGGTAAGTTTCTGTGATAACCAACACTGAGAGGAGCTGACCTGGGCAGGTTGTGGAAGGTTCCTATGGGGTCTTCTCCATGTCTGCTCCAAGAGGTGGTGCCTCAGGCTTGTTCCAACCAGTGACAGTAGGTGAAAGACAATGGACTCGGTCGTACCATTTTAAGATGTTTTTAGATCTAGAGTACGAAACTACGGATTTATAAAGGGTTAAAAGCCAAAGGAACCAGGCATCCTGGTTTACACCTTTAATACAGAATACAGAAGGATTGCAGGTTCAAGGCAAAGAAGCAGCCTGTGCAATTTAGTGAGACCCTGTCTCAAAATAGAAGAATTTTTAAAAAGGGTCTAGGTGGTAGAGCACTTGCCTGGCATGTGTGAGACTTTGGCTTCAACCACCACTACTAGGGGGAAAAAAGGGGAAACTAATATGAATAAATCCTTAATATGCTATTCCAATTTATTAATCCAAATTTTATTTCTCAAGTGTGAGTCTCTTAATTGAAAGTCACCAACACAGGGGCTGGGGATGTAGCACATGTTTAGTATATGCAAGTCCCTGTGGATTCAACCTTTGACCCTGCAATTAAAAAAAAGATTCAGAAGTCAACAGTACAAATTTATTGTGCCCTGCTTTTATTCCCTATGATATTCCCACCTCCCTCAACATATACACATGTAGTAATTCAAACTCAGCATTGAAAAGGCTTCAAGGCCCATGACAGAGGGCATTCCATGGGCAGAAAGGAGACATAGTGGTACTAGAATTCTCCTAACAGTTACCCCTTGTAGTCCACATATATCCAGAGATGGCCCCATTCTTGAGTTTGCTAAAGAAAGAGAAGACTTTGCCCCTGCTCTGAAGGAGATTGTTGCAGTTTTAGAAAGCAAGATATATGTAAATTAAACATTTGGAGACACCTTTAAGAACCCCATATAAGGAAGTGATGGGAGGTAATATTCCTAGAGGAAGAGTGCCCAGTATCAGGCTATAATAATCAGGATGACTGCAAAAAGCTAGTGGGCTTGAGTCATGCCCTAAAAGAATGATTGGATTAGAAAAAAAAGAAAGGGAACTACTGACATGTGTTGTATGCCTATTACAGTCTAGGCACTGTGTTAGGCACTGTGTTACCCTAATTGAATCTCATTGCAGTCTTGCAAAGCATATGTGCAATGCAGGGTTTATAGGTGAAAAAATGGAAGTTTGGAGAGGTTAATGTGCCCTGGGTTATCATATGTTGTCTGGGCTGTACAACTTTATGTTTAGCCTTTTGTCTATATTTTCATACTTTAGTTTAAGAGAATTACTCTAAATTCATCATGATTGAAGACAATAAGGAGAACAAAGACTATTCTTTAGAAAAGGGAAGAGCAACTCTCATTTTCTCCTTAAAGAATGAAGTTGGAGGACTTATAAAAGCACTGAAAATATTCCAGGTAAGCATTCTCCATATTCTACATAAAACTCTTCTAAAAATGAGTTCTTTAAAGTTATATTTAGAATATAAATTATTGTAAATTTTTCAGAGATGGATTACAGAAATTTCTTAAGAACTTATATTTCTAAAATATTGCTCAGTTCTAAAAAATGGGCAAGAGATATAGCTTATGGAATAGTAGATACAAATAGCTCATAAAGAAATGAAGAAACTGGGTGGCACATACCCATAATTCTGCACTTGGGAGACTGAGTCAGGAGAATTGGGAGTTCGAGGGCAGCTGGGGCCCTGTCTCAAAAAAATAAGGAAATAAATAGATAGATAAATAAATGGAGGAAAGATTTACTTCATAGATTTCAGAGAGTTTTTATTTTGTTTTTTATATTATTGGGGGCTGGGTTTGAGCCCAAGGCCTTGCACATACTAGGTGCAGAGAGCTGAGTTAATCATACTCATTAGATCACATGTGCACTATCAACATTGATTTATGTAATCTCTTCCTGTCTTATTTTATTATTCCATTCAATTTCCACTTCTCTTATGATAGCTACCTGCTCTAATAGTTTGATATGTACATTGACTTTTTTTTTTTTTTTGTGGTACTGGGGGTTGAATCCAGGGCCTCGCGCCTGCATGCTCTGCAAGTGCTGGACCACTGAGCTGTGGCCCCCAGCCCAGTTTTTTACTTTTTTGGAGGCAGGGTCTCACCAAGTTACGAAGATTGTCTCTGGTCTCGAACTTGCGATCTTCCTGCCTCCGCCTCCCAAGCCGCTGGGATTACAGGCGTGCGCCACTGCGCCCTGCTCTACATTGACTTATTTTTATGTGCACTTTAGAATATGAGGAGTGTTTATATGCACCTATATTAGTAATTTGTATGAATGTTATGGTGCTGTAAACATTTTTCTTACTTAGCAATGTGTTATTAAGAATTACCCCTGCTGCTGTGTGGACATTTCAGTTACTCTTCTAACTTCTGCTTGGTGTTCTGCATGTTCATCCATCATATTCAACTTATCCTCAGCCTACAGGAGGCAACTCTTTTAAACTATTTTGCTAATATTTACTTAAGCAGTTATAAATAATATGCGTATTCTGCTTCTATTTCATGTTTTGTTCAGTTGTATTGATTTCCTACAGTGGAAGTAAGAGTTAGCTTTCTTGACACAACAGTCTTTTTCAGTGCCCCCCTCAACTCCCTCTCTCCCATTTTCTCGGTGAAGGTATATCCCAATTTTTGACTATGCCAATATTTGTTGTTGTCATTAGGTGCCATTGATTCAGTATCCGATTCATAGAGACACTGCGTATAACAGGCAAAACACTATTGTCAGTGCTTCTCTGCTGTTCATAAGGTTTTCAATGGCAGATTGAGCTTTGAGAGTGGGTTGCTGGGTCCTTCTCCCAACCCTACAGTACCTGGTGTTCCCAGGTGGTCTCCTATCCAAGTACTAACCAGGCTCCACCCTGCTTAGCTTCTGAAATCTGATGGCATCAGATGCCACAGGGCTATGGCTACAGGCATGCCAATGTTTAGTGTTTTCGTTATTAAGATTATAAAATGTTATTCAAAGACAAGCCATATCACCTATCATTGTGAGTCTTCTTTGTATACAAAAGGTTTGCAGCATAGTATTTAAAAGCATGGACCTGGGGGCTGGATAGCCTAGGTTTGAATTCCAGTTTTGACACTTATTAGCTGTGTGTCTTTAGGAAAACTGTTTGACCTCTCTGTGCCTTTGTTCCTGTCACTGAAATATCTGATAAGGAAGGTCTCACTTATTACTCTTACTTTATGTGAAATTTCCTGATTATACTTTTCTTCCAGATGGACTTTGAAATTAGTTACATTTCCTCACTAAATTCCATTGAGATTTTGATTTTGGTAGTGGTCAGTTTACATTGATATTTTGCATCCTTTTCTCTAAAAACATAGCTTTTAGCTCTAGATTTACTCAAGTCATTATTTTAAAAATATTTACAAATGCATTATTCATTGTAAAAAATCATAAGAAATAGATGAAATGACAGCCTGCTTTACTCCCGACCAATCCAGTATATTTTTAACTGTTTTTTTTCTATTGATTTTATGATAAATTATATACTCCAAGATAAACTGTCTATTCTAATTTCCTAACATCCCCTATCACTCACTCTTCTTTCTTGGCTCATGTTCTCTGATCTTTCTTATTTTATCTCCACCTTTGCTTGTACAATTTCTTCAACTTAGAATCTCCTTCCTTTCTGCTTTCCTGGTCAATCCATTCTTTAAGATTCATTTCAATTCCCAGCTTCTCCATGAAACCTTCTACTCTCTCTAACCCATGTTATTTTTTCCCTTCACTGAACATCTCTTTACCTGAGCACTCACTGCTTGTATTTTCTCATAGTCTTTCATGTGTTAGCCAGCTGGACTCTAAATTCCTTGTACATATTACCCTTCTTTGTATTCTTCACAACCGTTTCCTAGCTGCACAAGTATTTAAGTTATTTTAGGATGAATTGGTTTAGTACTAGAAATCATTTGCTCTAACAATCTCATTTTTAAGATGAAAAACCTTTAGGTAATTGGTTCTCATGGTTCATTATCATGTCCCCAATGCTTTTCCTTAACTCCCCAAACCAGAAAGAGAATATACCCTCCTCTCCAGGTTTATACATATGATACCCATAACTCAGGCTGACATACCAAAGGATTGAAATAAACAATCTATTTCAGCTAGTTACTAAGTTTGTAGGCGTTAAACACTCTGTGTTCAAACTGTTCATTTAATTTCATTAAATGCATTTTTGCAAAGGAAACTTTTATTTCACAAGGACTAATGTTAACTTTCTAAAAACTAGTTTTATTTGTGAGAATATTCCAAAGATTCTTTTTATCCAGGAGACTTGGTGTTTTGATTTGACTTCTAATTAATTCAGACAATCTGGAGGATTTCTACTGGGTGTTGTTATGTTGGTTTTTGGAGGGTGTGATGAATTTTGCAAACTTGTATTGGTTGTACATAATACTTGAGGGGGGACTATTTTACTGTTGTCAGCACTAAAAAGTCTTTTTTCCTCTTTAGCTACTATGACAAATGTCAAATTGGTTTTTGTGGTAGTGAAAGTAATCTTCCCAAAGACTATGAACTTTTGAGGCAGTTATATGTGCTCTTTACCCTCTACTTTATACAGGAGAAGCATGTGAACCTGTTACATATTGAGTCCCGAAAATCAAAGAGAAGAAATTCAGAATTTGAGATTTTTGTTGACTGTGATATCAACAGAGAACAATTCAATGATATTTTTCATTTACTGAAGTCTCACACTAATGTTCTCTCTGTGAATCCACCAGATAATTTTATGGTGAAGGAAGATGGTAAGTTTGAAATGTGTAAACATGACTGAGAGGGCTAAGTACCTGATGTGTGTCCAATCTTATATTTATCTTGAAGACATGAAAGTAAAAATAAAACACCATATTTTGAAATTTACAGTCTGTTAGTGAAGGGGACATAAGATAGTCGCTCAAAATATTAAAGAAAAATTATATGGGAACTTTCGATTAAGGGTGAGTGAAGTGAAAAGGAAACCTTGAGTATGAAAATCAGAATGGTTAGAAACCAGTTATCTCTCAATTTCCAAATCATCAAGGATTTCTTGCTTCACCAAACCTCTAGTTCACACTCGCTGAGCACTTAGTAACTCTCACAGTGTATCATATAGCGGATATTAAGTGAATATTTGAATGTGTTGAGAATGCTGACTGTTTGACAACTGTGATGTAAAACAAGAGATACATACAGTATTCCAACCAAAAAACAAATGTGAACCAATAATGCCTTCTAGGGTTTCAGATACTCAAGCAGGAAAGATAGAGGCTAAGGTCTCCATTTGTGAAACAAATCCTTGTGGTTTACTTGAGGCAAAAGACAAATTAATTTAGCCACATTTTATGTGTGGTACTCAATCTGACGTAATGTCTTCAGATTATGTCACAATATTTGGGTGTTCTCAGAGCTGATGTTCATCTGTCATGCATTTTGGTAGTTGCATAATTATTAAAATATTGATATACCTCCACTTCCAGCTGATAGGGAGCTGCTTCCTTGAGTCCCTTGAGTGCTCCCCACCATACCTGAAGCTTCTGTTGCTCCAGATCCCTCCTGGACCTCATACTCCCATGTCACTCACCCCCAATTAACAAAGAAGGGCTAACATGTGGCAGAGCAGGGGCTGAGAACTCTGGTGCTATTTTGAATGCTCAGCACCCCAGTTGTATTTGTTACATCTGTATAATACCACTCCTCCATAGAGTTGAAAGCACAATGCACAGCAGCAAGAAGGATTGAGTTCTCTTCTCTCTAGCATTGCCAATGATTCACCTTAGGTAAACTATCTTACCTCTGTGGAGTTTGATTACCTAATTTACAAAATGAAGAGTTTTATAGATGGCTAAATGGTTCAGTTGCTATTTAAAGTATACTAACTTCTGTTAGGTATTTCTATTAAGAAAGAGGAATACAAAAAAAAAATACAATCATCACAGTAAGTCATTCCCATTCTGTTGTGAAAGACAGACATATAAACAGATATGTTATAGTAAAACATAGCAAAAGCCTGTAGCTGTAGCCCTGTGATGTCCGATCCTGTCAGATCTTGGAAGCTAAGCAGGGTCAGGCCTGGTTAGTACTTGGCTTGGAAGAAGGACCTGGCAACCCTCAGCCATTGAAAACCCTATGAGCAGCAGAGTAGCACTGACAATAGTGCTTCGCCTGTTGTACATAGGGTCACTATGAGTCGGACACCAACTCAGACGGCACCTAACAACAACAACAACAACAAAGAATCAGGGAATGCTTTATAGAATGAGGAGGTCTCATTAGACGGGGATCTTAAAGGATGTTGTAAGGAAAACAGAAGGATGAGGTGAGGTGGGCTGGTAGTAGGATAGGTATTCCAGGCAGAAGAAGAGCATGGGCAAAAACCAGAGTCTTATGATTGTCTGAAGAATTCTGAGAAGATCAGGGTGGCAATAATACAAACAAATTTCTAAAGTTCTTTTCATTATCAAAAATAGATATTCAAAATTCTTATTAAACTTGTTTTGTTTCTAAACTTGGTTTATTACTAAAATACAGTATTTCTTCAACACTTGGGAAATCAACCTGAAGACTCAAAAAAAAATTTTTTTTTTTTTAATGGTACTGGGGGTTGAACCCAGGCCCTTGCGCTTGCATGCTTTGCAAGTGCTGGACCACTGAGCTGCACCCTCGGCCCATTTTTTTACTTTTTTTTTTTTTTTTGAGACAGGGTTTCACTAAGTTATGCAGACTCCCTCTGCTCTCGAACTTGCAATCCTCCTGCCTCTGCCTCCTGAGCCACTGGGATTACAGGTGTGTGCCACTGTGCTCAGCTCAAAAAAAAATTTTTTTAAAGCTAAAAATATTTGACTAACATATAATTCTTAGAAACAGAGTAGTTTACTTAATTTATATACATTTGCTTCAGTGTACAAGTTTAAAATCCAATCCAAATATATGTACTTCTTAATTTTATCTTCTTCATTTAATATTGTCTCTTTAACTTTTAGTGTTTTTCTTGTTTTTTAATTTTGCAGGTGTGGAAACTGTTCCTTGGTTTCCAAAGAAGATTTCGGACCTGGACTTTTGTGCTAACAGAGTTCTAATGTATGGATCAGAACTGGATGCAGACCATCCTGTAAATATTTTTCATAATAAATATTCTTAGGAAAATAATTGAAAGCAAACTAAACATTAAGGGCAATTATTTTTTTGAGAAAGTATTTTGTCTGCACTAAATAAGATCTTGTTTTAATCCAGATTTCAGGAAGTGTTAGTAGACCTTCACATTGGTGGAACTGACACTGTCTGGAAAGTAACTTCATTGGCTCCAAACATCTGTCCTATGCCTGGCATTGCTATTATTAAGAGCTATTCCAAGAGTTACATAGTTATACAGTGTCTGCAGTCCAATTTTATTAAATGGACATGGGTTATTAGAAATGAGAATAAAGTATAGGTTGGAGAAAGACTGAACATCCATGCTGTCTTGCATGACTGGCTTATTAGGCAGTTGATTATTGAGGAAGTTGTTTCCTTGGAAAGTTGTACAGTACAGGCAAGAGTTGGAGAATTATTAAATACAGAGCACTGGGCTTGCTTATGGAAGCTCTAGTTTCCTGGGAGGAGAAGAGAGAACAGAGTGCAATTATGTAGTCTCACAGACCCAGGCATCCTTTTAGCTCCTCCCACTTATTATGTGTGAATATGAACTTATACTACTTTAGACAGCCTTTAGCTGATTCACTCATTTATTCCATAATCTTATTGAATAACTATTGCAATGAAATACAGTACCTGCTCCAAAGGAGCTTTTAGTTGAAAAACTAAAGCACACAAATGTAAATAAAATATGATAGATAAAATGTAAAAAGTGTGCTGACATTTACAAACTGCTTTAAAATATACACAAGACAGCAGACACTTCTAGCTGAAGAGAGCAAAGAACAGCAACATTTCAACCTGTAAGAGATTTCATTAGGTAAGAAATGGAGGGGAAGGACAATAGAGGAGGGAACAGTATGAGCAAAGGCTCAGTGGCAAGAAAATCTGGGGCATATTTATGGAAAGGTGAGTACATCAGTTTTACTGATCTACTACCAAGAGCTGCTAATTCTTATCTCCTAAATATTTCTTAAATTTCTTCCTTATTTATCTCTACTTCCACATCCCTTAACTGTTTTCCTTGCCACATTCAAACCTATCCTCATAGTTGTTTGTTGTTATTAGGTGCCTTTGAGTTGGGTCCAACTCATAGAGATCCTATGCACAACAGAATAAAACACTCCCCAACACTGTGCCATGCCTGGCACTACTGTTAGTGTTTCTGTGCTATTAATAGGGTCTTCAATGGCTGATTGTTTCTCGAGTGGGTTGCCAGGTCCTTCTTCCAAGCCTACAGCACTTGGTATTCCCAGGTGGTCTTCTATCCAAGGACTAGCCAGGCCTGACCCTGCGTAGCTTCCAAGATCAGATGAGATCAGATGCCAGACTGGTAGGGGAGCAGATGATATAAAACTTCAATATTACCATTATCCCTCTTCTCTCCTAAAAATCACCAGTCTTTCCTAAGTATATACCTAAGAGAAGTGAGTACCTTTCCAACAATATGTACACAAATGCTCATAGCAGCATTATTCATAATAACAAAAAAGTAGAAACAACTCAAGTGCCCATCAACTGATGAATGGATACAGTATGGTATATCCATACAATGAAATATTATTGGCCATAAAATAGCATGAAATGCTAAGATGTGCTACAACATGGATGAACCTTGAGAGAAGCCAGGCCCTGTATTGTATTGTATTGTATTTATATGAAGTATCCAGAATAGGCAAATTCATAGAAACAGAAAATACATTCCTGGTTGCCAAGGGCTGGTGTTGGGGAGACAAGGGGGAGATTGCTAGTGAGTATGATATTTCTTTTTGAAATGATAAAATTTTCCTGAAATTAGAAGGTAGAGATAGTAGCTGTAATCCAAGCTTTTCGGGAGGCTCAGGAGGGAGGGTCATGAGGCTAGGTTAGGATACATAGTGAGACCCCCATCTCAAAAACTAAAATGAAAGAAGGAAAAGAAGGAAAAGAAGGAAGGAAGGAGGGAAGGAAGGAAGGAAGAAAAGAAAGAAAGAAAATGTGGTAGTTAATTGCTATAAATATACTAAAATACACTGAATGGTTATTTCATGGTATGTGGATTATATCTCAATAAGGTTGCTACTTAAAAAACATCAGGCAGGTGCAGCAGCTCACACTTGTAATCCCAGCAATTTGGGAGGTAGAGGCAGGAGGATACCAGTTTCAAGGTCAGAGGCAGCCTACATAATTTAGTGAGACTCTGTCTCAAGATAAAAAATAAAAAATGAACAAATGGGCTCTGGGTACAGCTAGGCTCTGGGTTCTACCCGTAAGTACCACAAACAGAGAGAAAAACAAAACAAAAATCCAAAAACCAATGTAGTTCCATCACCCAGGCTAAAAGTAAAGCTACTTCACAGACCTGTAAACTCTAGGCCCCTAACTGGTCTTCACTATGCTCCATTCCACCCTCCAAGCTCCAGAAACACTAGATTGCTTGCATTGTCTTAGGTTCTACATGCTGTTTTTCATCACTGGGCTCTTGTTGATGCTGCCCTTCTGCCCTCCTCCACTCAGCTATCTCTCCACCCCTCCTGATCCTTAGCTTGGGAGTCATTGGCTGGGAGGCCTTTCTTGGCCTGAGTCACACTTTTTACACTCTGGATTATGAGTTTCTTTTGAGTTTCTGCAGCATTCTGTGCATATCTGTGCAATCTGGTAAGCACTTATCATATTGTTTTATAATAATTGGTTCCTGTAAACTTGAAGCTCCACATTGTGCTTTGTTCCTTTTAATTTTTCCACATTCTAGCATAGGGCCAGGTGCATAAAAGGAGCTCATAAATCCATGTCGAAGAGATGAGTCCCATTCTCTCTTTTCAGACATCTCCTTTTCTATTATTTTCATTATTGGCTATTTCCCCTCTTTGATTTTTGATTCCCAACTTGTATACTTTTTCTTAAATATTTTTCATAAGTATAAATTTTAACAGAATGATTTTATCTGTTTTTAAAAAAATGATTGCTATTTGCTTTCACAAATGATCAATGTGTTTGCATTTTATGATAAAAATCTAAGGCTACATTTTGTTGTTGTTGTTGTTAGGTGCCCTCGAGTCGGTATCCAACTCATAGCGACCCTCTGTATAACAGGGAAAACACTATTGTCAGTGCTTCGCTGCTGTTCATAGGGTTTTCAATGGCAGATTGATTTTTGGGAGGGGGTTACCAGGTCCTTCTTCCAAGCCTACAGCTTCTGGTGTTCCCAGGCAGTCTCCCATCCAGGTACTAACCAGGCCTGACCCTGCTTAGCTTCCAAGATCTGATGGGATCAGATGCCACAGGGCTACAGCTGCAGGCAAGGCTACATTTAGTCATCACTATTTCAAATATTAATTACTATATTATTATTATTATTTGTGGTGGTAGGGATTGAGCCCAGGTCCTCCATTATGCAAGGTGAGCACTCTATCACTGAGCTACACCCCCAGTCTTACTATATTATTATTAATTGCTACCACAGGTAAATATAGCTGAAGATGTGGTTGAATGGTTAAGGAAAAAAGCAAAAACAAAACTCATCCTTGGAAGAGAGCCATGTATTTAACTAGGGTAGTGCTTTCCATTTTCTTCAAACTATTTTACCTTTGTAATCACTATAGTATCTTTGTATATAAAGCATCTTTTATCTTTATAGCTACTAGAACATAAAACTGTCATATAATATTGACTTCAAGATAAAATTGATCATAAATCTCTAAACAATCCTTGTTCATAGTAACAATTATATAGCCCTTTAATGTAATATCTCTGGTAATAGTAATGAAATGCTTCTTACATATCATTTTCAAGTATTTTTGGTGTGGATACTTTAAACTTATTTTTAATTATCAGGGCTTCAAAGACAATGTTTACCGTAAAAGAAGAAAGTATTTTGCCGAGTTGGCTATGAACTATAAACAGTAAGTATATTATAAAATAATATATCCAACACTGAGATAATAAAAGAAATGAATGTATTAAATTGTGTTTGTTTATTAACTAGTAACTAAAATAAACTGGGATTGGTGGTGCATGCTTGTAATCTCAGCACTTGGGAGGATGAGGCAGGAGGATGACAAGTTTGGGCTACATAGATTCTGTCTCAAGAAAAAAAAAAGTAAGTGCTATTGACTGCTAATGCAGCATAACTCCTTCCCTTTATCTCATTAGTGGAGACCCCATTCCCAAGGTTGAATTCACTGAAGAAGAGATTAAGACATGGGGAATCATTTTCCGAGAGCTCAACAAACTCTACCCAACCCATGCTTGCAGAGAATACCTCAAAAACTTACCTCTGCTTTCTAAATATTGTGGATATCGGGAAGATAATATCCCACAATTGGAAGATGTCTCAAACTTTTTAAAAGGTAATAAGCTAATTTGATTTTTTGTAAGGGGAATGTTGAACTCTTTTGGTTATGACAGCATTTTTAATATAAATAAAATCTACTTATATGGGAAGTTGTCTACAGCCATACTACACTAGTGTTTGATCTTGTCTCATCTCAGAAGCTAAGCAGGATTGGGCCTGGTTAGTCCTTGGATGGGAGATCATCTGGGAATACCAGGTGCTGTAGCCTTAGGAGAAAGATCCGGCATCCTATTTCCCAGACAATCAGCCATTGAAAACCTATGAATCGCAGAGATGTACTGACAATAGTGGCAGGCACTGTACTGTGTCTGGGAGTATTTTGTTCTGTTTTCATAAGGTTTCTGTGAGCCTGACCTGACTCCATGGTACCTAACAACAATAATAATATGAGAGTTCAGGATTTTCCTGTACTCTGTCTTGGAGTATTAGATTAAGAACTGGGCACATTTGAAGAGGGATAATCATAACCTGGTGCAAGAGAAAAGTAAACAGGATTATAAGGGATTTGAAAATTTATCACACAAAGAAAATTTGAAGGACACTTAAGTTGTTTAATTTTGGGACTTAGGTGACATTTATTAAATATTCAAATATTTGAAAACCCTATGAATAATAGAGAAGCACTGACAGTGCTGGGCATGGCACAGTATGGGGGAATGTTTCACCTGTTGCACATAGGATCCCTATGAGTTGGACCTGACCTGAAGGCACCTAACAACAACAACAACAACAAATATCATCTATAATGAAGTTATCATCTATAATGAAGAGATTACTATATGATCCTAAAATAAAGGACTGGTGGGTAGCCTCTGCAAGTTTCTGGCTCAGAATACCTTGTTAAAAGAGCCATTTGAAAACAACAGGCTCATGAGATGGTTAGTTCCCAATCCATGCAGATGTTTGTGCAAAAACTCCATGCCTGCTTGTCAGGGCTGAGGTAGAAGAGATTTAAGCATCTTGAGGAATGGTGGTGTAGATGATCTCTGAAGCCCTTTACACACTAAGATGCTATCATTTTTGCAACAAAGAAGATATGCTAGTAGGAGCATAAACAAAGGCTAAAGGCAATTTTGTTCCTTTTTGTTGCTTATACTTAGGATCAGTGAACTCCAGATCCTATGATATTTAAGAAAAATAAATATCCTTATTTATCTCAGCAGTTTGAAAACCTTAGTGGAAAAAAGGAGTTATGTTTTTTACTCATGACTGAAATTGCTACCTTTGAGTTTCTAACACAGATTGTTAACAAAAACCCCTTAACTCTCTTTATTCAAAAACCATACACAAAACTGACAAGAATAAACCAGAAACAGCAATATTGTTCCTGAAAGGGAAGAAATCATGTAAGTGGTGCCTATAAAACTAAATTTTTAAAACATACCAATGCACATGATCTGGCTGGACTTAGCAAAGTTGGATGAGTATATACTACACAAGTTGTAAAATCAGATTTGCATGAGATTTGGAGGAAATATTTTGTCACGGATACAAAACTGAAAGCTGTTCCCCTGGTGTCTGGAGCTTGGGCTGGCTGTAGAACATTTTGCTGAAGATATTTCAAGGGCAAGTGTCAAAGACAGAAACCAAAATTAAAAGGTAATTTAAACAAAACATCAGTTGGAAGGGTTTGGTTTTTAATTTTTAAATAATTAAAATAAATTGAAATCAAAATGTTAGTGCCTCAGTCACACTAGGCACATTTTAAATGATCAGTAGCTCCATGTGACTAGCGATTGTCTTATCAGACAGCACAGATATATGACATTTCTATCATTGTGGAAAGTTCTGTTGGACAGTGCTTTGCCCATCAGAGTAGGAACATCCAAGTACAAAGCAACTGGGTGGAACTGGAATATCAGAGTTGTGAGACCTTAGAGAGGTCTTCCAAGCTACTGAAGCCTGGTGGCATGCCCCTTGTATACCTTGGCACTCTTGGCAGCAGATTAGATAAAATAAAGAAACTACAAATGGTGGTTGTTGTTGTTAGGTGTCATCGAGTCAGTATCTGACTCATATCAACCCTCATAGGGTTTTCAATGGCTGACTGTTTGGGGATTGCTGTGGGCGTGGATTGCCAGGTCCATCTCCCGTTTTTGCGGTGCTGGGAATTGAACTTGGGACCTCAGAGACTGCAGTGCAACACTCTACCAACTGAGCTAAATCCCAGCCCCACAAATGGTAGGACTGGCTAAAAAATGGTATTGATTAAAAAATGGTTCTGATCTAAAACAACAGATCTTTTTAGTTTTTACAAAAAGAATATAAGACTAGGAAATATTTTTTTTACCCTTTAAGGAGAAAGCAAGGTGTAGTATAAAGAGATCTGGGTTTTCATCCTGTCTTTATTATCTACTGTGTGTTCTTGAGTACATTATTGAGTCTCTGTGCCTCAGTTTTATAGCTGTCACAATAAGGAAAAAAATCCTTAACTCATGTTGTAAACATGAAAAAAGATATGATATGTAAAAGATCTAACTCATTGCCTGACCACAGTAGTGCTTAATAATTATTAGTTCCCTTTGTTGTTGTTGTTAGGTGCCGTCTAGTCGGTATCCGACTCATAGCAACCCTCATAGGGTTTTCAATGGCTGACTGTTTCGGGATTGCCTTGGGAGTGGATTGCCAGGTCCTTCTCCCATTAGTTCCCTTTAGCACACATATAATAAATTTAGTTTCCATGTCTTCTCTCAAAGTGTTACCTGGTACAGAATTAAAATACTGCAATTATTGGTGTGCACCTGAGGTGAAGATATTCTCTGTTTTCTACTGTGCTTTGCAGAACGCACAGGGTTCTGCATCCGTCCTGTGGCTGGTTACCTGTCACCCAGAGATTTCCTATCTGGTTTAGCCTTTCGAGTTTTTCACTGTACTCAGTATGTGAGACACAGTTCAGATCCCCTATACACCCCAGAGCCGTAAGTACTTCTACTTCAGCTATTCAATCAAATGGTTACTTAGAGTAATGATACCCAACTATTTTTTTATGTAAGAATTAAATGAATTAGTATATGCAGAGCATTTAGAATAATGCCTGGTACATAATACATGTTCCATGCACTATTTGTAACCATTATTATTATTACTATTAACTGATAACCTGTTAGTTGCCTGGTACTATTATAAGCATAGGGATGTTAAAAATTCAGACAAAAACTCCTTTCTTCATAGAGGTTCTATTTTAAAGGCGGGGTGTAGATAATAAATAAATAAATAAATAAATGTACATATGTATTATGTCAGATGGTGATTGGTGCCATGGAGGAAAATAAACCTAGAAAAAGAGATGGAGGTGTGCATACAGGTGTTGCTGTTTTGTGAAGGCTGATCAAGGAAGGCCTTGCTGAGAAAGTGACATTTGAGTAGATACCTGACTTGGGTGGGGGTGGGAGATGCAGGGGTGTCTATGAGTATCTGATATGCACTTATGTGTATGTGAGTGGCCAAGGTTTTGAATAAAAATCATTTCTTTATTTGGCTAATATCCTTTGAGATCCATTACACCTGATCAATAAGAATAAAAGTAAGATTAGGTTTTTATTTGATTGAATGGGTGATTATACATTTATGCTAAGCATCACAGTGTGACAAACTTGTACCTCTATTTCAGTGATACCTGCCATGAACTCCTAGGTCATGTTCCCCTCTTGGCTGAACCTAGTTTTGCCCAGTTTTCCCAAGAAATTGGCTTGGCATCCCTTGGAGCTTCAGAGGAGGCTATACAAAAACTGGCAACGGTATAAATTTATATTGTCAATGGTATAAATTAATTATTGTCTTGTTGTTCTTGTTAGGTGCTGTGGAGTCAGGTCCAACTCATAGCGACCCTATGTACAACAGAACAAAACACTCCCTGACACTACTGTGCCCAGCACTATGTCAGTGCGTCTCTGCCATTCGTTGGGTTTTCAATGGCTGATTGTTTTGAGAGTGGGCTGCCAGGACCTTCTCTCTAGCCTGCAGCATCCAGTATTCCCAGGTGGTCTACCATCCAAGGACTAGACAGGCTAATCCTGTTTAGCTTCTGAGATCTGACTGGATCAGATGCGAGGGTGCCATGGCTGCAGAAAACTGTTGTATAGTTCCGTAATTCTCAGTTGGGTCCAGTATATGAGTATTTGTGTAGTTTAAAAGTTCATAGTCAAGACAACCATTAGAAAATTTATCTTTGCATGTTTTAAGGGTTCTCAAAAAGAGACGTAATCTTTAAAAAAAAAAAGATAGTTGTTGCTAGGTGCCATTGAGTCGGCATCCAGCTCATAGTGACTGTACATATAACAGACAAACACCATTATCAACTTCTCTGCTATTCATAGGGTTTTCAATGGCATATTGTTTTTTGGGAGTGGGTTGCTGGGTCCTTCTCCCATGCCTACAGCACCTGGTGCCACCAGGCGGTCTCCCATCCAAGTACTAACCAGGTCAGACACTGCTTAGCTTCTGAGATCTGATGGGATTAGACACCACAGTGGTACAGCTGCAGGCAAAAGAAAAAAAAAGTAGAGAGACACAAAAGTACATAATGTTTTATGCCTTCTGTTTTCCAATGAAAATGATACGTTCCATAAAAATTATGCTAATATTTTTGAGCACTGAGGACAAGATGCCTACAGCCACACCACCCTGGCGTCCGATCTCATCAGATCTGAGAAGCTAAGTAAGTGTTGGGCCTAGTCAGTACTTGGATGGGAGACCACTTGGGAATACCAAGTGCTATAGGCTTGGGAGAAGGACCCCATTGAAAACCCTATGAATACCAGAGAAACACTGACAATAGTGCTGGGCATAGCATAGTGTCAAGGAGTGTTTTGTTCTGTTGTAGATAGGGTTGCTATGAGTTGGACCCAACTTGATGGCACCTAACAACAACAACAACTACAAGACACAGCCCAGGAAATATAAGATGAGTAGGCCGGTTCCTACCATCAAGGTGCTTATACTCATATACTACAAGAGGAAACAATCATGTTTGAATGGGACTGGAATTTGGTTCAGTGGGTAGAGTGTCACTCTGCCCTCTCTGAAGCCCTGGGCTTGACCCCTAGCAATGCAAAAATGGGAGAAGGATGTGGCAATTTACTTCTGAAGCAATCCAGAAATAATCAGCCACTGAATGCCCTATAAATAACAGAGAAACACTGACACAGTGCTGGGCATGGCACAGTGTTGGGGAGTGTTTCATTCTGTTGTACATAGAGAGTCACTATGAGTTGGACCTAATTCCATGGCACCTAACAACAATAACAAAGTCTATAGAAAGGTTCAGGCAAACTGAACCTTTTGCTGAACTTGAAATCAGGCAAGATTTCATGGGAAAAGACATCAGGACTACCTCATGAAAAGTAATGTAGCAAGAAAGGAAGAAAGAGTATCTCAAGATGAGGGTGCGCAAGGAAAGACAAGTTGGTGCTTGGCGTGTCTGGGGAAAAGACAAGAAACTGGAACAGTGTGTGTGCATGGGGGAAGGTGGTGTGAAACAGGTTAGCTGATTGGAATGGTGCTTCTTAAATTGTGGTTTGGGGACCTTGTGGGACCTTGAAGTGAAAATCATGCATAGGTAAAAGATCTTTTCAAAGTGCAAAGTGGATTTTAATGTAATAGAGAGTTTATTGACAGAGTTCAGATTCCATATTGCAGTTGAACTTTAAAAAAGCTCTGTGTTAAGTTTTGATGTAGTTCAAAGAATATCTACATTTATCTGAAAGTGCTACAATGCTCAGTCCTTTTCCAAATACATAACTTTAGGAAGCTGAGTTTTCTTCATATACTTTAATCAAAACAACTTATTGCAATAGGTTAAATACAGAAGCAGACATGATGACCTATCTTCTAGACAGATATTAAATAAGGTCTAGAGCAGATATCAAAAAGGTTTGTAACAATGTTGTTAATTGGCTTGATCCAATCATTCCACTCTGTCCACCCAGTTATTATATGATTATAATTTGTCAAAAATTAAAATAAAAAATACTTGTTGTTGTTAGGTGCCGTTGAGTCGGTATCTGACTCATAGTGACCCTCTGTACAACAGGGGAAACACTATTGTCAGTGCTTCTCTGCTGTTCATAGGGTTTTCAATGGCAGATTAATTTTTGGGAGGGGGTTGCCAGGTCCTTCTCCCAAGCCTACAGCTTGTGGTGTTCCCAGGGGGTCTCCCATCCAGGTACTAACCAGGCCCGACCCTGCTTAGCTTCTGAGATCTGACGGGATCGGATGCCGGATGCCACAGGGCTACAGCTGCAGGCCAAAAAAATACTTATAACACTGTAAAACAATGTTACTTTTCTCACATTTTGTTTTATAAAATATAATTCATTTTGTTAAAATATTATTTATGCTACCATAAAATGAGTTTACTATATTTAATTAGTAAACATTTAAAATTTTCCCAGTTTTAATTTTTGTTTTTTGGTACTGGGGGTTAAACCCAGGGCCTTGCGCCTGCATGCTTTGCAAGTGCTGGACCACTGAGCTGCGCTCCCAGCCCATTTTTTTTTTTTTTACTTTTTGAGACAGGGTCTCACTAAGTTACATAGACTGCCTCTGGTCTTGAACTTGCGATCCTCCTGCCTCTGCCTCCCAAGCCACTGGGATTACAGGTATGTGCCACTGCGCCTGGCTCCCAGTTTTAATTTTTAATGTGGTTAATACACCTAGCTGTAACTTACACACACAAAAGATTTTTGGGTCCTCAGTAACTTTTAATTGTGTATGAGAGTCTTCAGAACAAGTTTGAAAAGTGCTGGTTTTGAATGAGGTCAGATTGGAGACAGACTTACGAACTAGGCTGGGGGTCTTGAGCTTTATTCTAGGACTACTATAGGTCAGTCACTAGGAGTTGAAATTTATTTTAAATTGTATCATTCAGAATGTGAAAGTAATATTGGTGTCCTTTTGCAGTGCTACTTTTTCACTGTGGAGTTTGGTCTGTGTAAACAAGATGGTCAGCTAAGAGTCTTTGGTGCTGGCTTGCTTTCTTCAATCAGTGAACTCAAAGTAAGAGCTGTAAATTTTTGCACATAACTGTATTCACCTAGTATAATCAACACGACCTGGAATAGTTTTTGTATTTAGCAAGAGCTTACTATGGGAAATAGTTGGGGTGGCAGTACATATTATTTAAAAGCATTTTTCTCTATTTTCCAAGTTTTCTAGAAAAAAATATTTGGTATAAAGTATTTTAAAGCTTTTGTTTACAAAGTCTTGTTGTTTTGTCACCACTTCTGGTATAGTAGCAATAACTTCGATAACTTCTAGGGAATTGGGATTTATTATTTATCCAACGAACAAATGAACTTGTTTGTTGAGTGAATAGATGTCTACCAAACAGTCTCCAAGGTTTTCTTATGCTTTCAAAGAGCCTGCCCCCTGGTGGTGGGTTGGACTTATGTCAAGGATAAAAGTGACTAGTGTCAGGTCCAAAATAGGTGCCATAATACAGGAATAAGTAAATGAAGGTCTTTGGGTGCCTCCTACATGGAGAAGAGAATTAAAATAAATCCACAGAGACAATCTTGGGGCATTTGTTGGTGACAATAAGCCATTAGTTTTGCTGGGTTGTAATGTAATGTAGGTTCAGCCTTTGAAAACCTTATGAATAGCAGAAAAGCACTGACCACAGTGCCAGTCATGGCACAGTATCAGGTAGTATTTCATCTGTTGTACATAGGGTTGTTATGAGTCAGACCTGACTCAACAGCACCTAACAACAATAACAACAACAAAAATGTAGGTTAAATAGAGATACAGAAAATAAGTTTGGAATTGTAGGTTGGGGCCATCACATAAGTAGTAAGTTCAGATTTGTGCCTATTCTGGCAATTGTGTGATCTCGTATACTTTGATCCACTGACTCTTTGTCTTCTAGCATGCACTTTCTGGACATGCCAAAGTAAAACCCTTTGATCCAAAGATTACCTGCAAACAAGAATGTCTCATCACAACTTTCCAAGATGTTTATTTTGTATCTGAAAGCTTTGAAGATGCAAAGGAGAAGATGAGGTAAAGCACATATTCCTCATGCTTTTCTTTTTCTTCAAAAGTTAGTTCCAATAATTGTAACAAGTCACAAAAGTAAGCAGCCAGATGATTAGGAGCCAGCCCATTAGGAGCCTTCTGCCTGTAACATATCACTCTTTCACAACACATATTTAAAGTATAATGATGGTGGGTGCAAATATACATTCATAAACCATTTTTTCCCATTCATAAATTGATTTTCTTCCTGTTCCTTTCCATCAGAGAATGCATAGTTTAATAGGAAAACTACACCATACATGAATTACTATATAATAGTATGGGTAGTGACAAGAGAAGAGATACAGTTGAAACATTGTTCTTCATTGTACTGAAGAGCAATTTCCCTGTTCCAGATGGAGGAAGAGAGGGAAGCTTAATAACATGTGAAAAAGGACTTGAAAGATAGATAGTATTTAGATATGTGAAGTTTTAGGCTGAGAGACAACAGGGGAAAAAGGTAAGGAGATTGAAAAGTATAGGAGATATATACCAGGCAAAGATATACTTTAGCTCTTAATGAGCTAAGTATATGGTTAAGAAAGGGGAATATTGGAGGCAGGGTCACTTCTTAGGAGATTCTTGCAAACCTCAGGTGAAAAAAGCATAAGCTAAGATAGAGGAAGTAAAGGAAAGGACTATAGCAGTGGAACCAACGAAACAAACATGGTACAGAGGGTCATGAGGTCACTTTGTGAGGACGGGCATAAATAGGGGTTGAAGACACTCCTAACTTTCCAGGAATTTACTATATTTGGGGAATTAGGCCACACATAGAACCAAACTACTCCCAGCACATATGGCACCTTTGTGCAAATTAGAAATGATCCCTGAGGGTAGACCAGATGAATTGAAACTTGGATTTCAGACCTTATCCCCAGCTGCACAACTATCCTTAGGGGTCCTGAACATGATTGTTCTTAAAGGTACCAAGTGAGAGGTCCAAATCCTGGCTTGAGATGGGCGCAGTGGCGCATGCCTATAATCCCAGTGGCTTGGGAGGCGGAGGTAGGAGGATCGCAAGTTTGAGGCCAGAGGCAGTCTGCATAATTTAGTGAGACCCTGTCTCAAAAAGTAAAAAAAAAAAAAAAAAAAAAAAGGGCTGGGGGTGCAGCTCAGTGGTCCAGCACTTGCAAAGCATGCAAGCACGAGGCCCTGGGTTCAACCCCCAGTACTGAAAAAAAAAAAAAATGCTGGCTTGATAAAAGAGGCAGAACTTCAAAGCTTGGAGAAATGGTAGAATTAAAGTCATTTGAGAGAAAGCTAGAAGAAAATATTCCAAACAGAAAAAACACACACAAGTGTAGGAGGCAGGACCTGTGTAGGTATAGTTACATAAGGCACAGCTGAGGAGTCTGTAATATGTGGGCAAGATTTGTCATCATCTACTGATAGATAAAGATACTGTGGTTGGTATCTTTAGAATAATCAAGAGATGGGCTGGGATTATAGCTCAGTGGTAGAGTGCCTGCCTGCCACAAAGCCTGGGGATTGATTCCCAGCACTGGGAAAAAAAAAAGAAAGAAAGAATGCAAGAGACGTATAAAGTAATAAATCATTTAGAAAGTTATATGCAGAATCTTTCCCTAGTAATGTCAGGGTAGATATATCTAGGACTGCTTTAGGTTTTCCACCTGTTGGATTCCAGGGAGCCTCTGCACATGCAGGTAGGGAAATAGGTCAGATTGGCTGCGCACATATCTAATAACAGTTTGTCTTTTGCTTAGTATGAAATAAGTCATTGGTTGTTTATTTAGTTTTCATTCACCTCTCCTAAGAAATTAATAGTCTCTTACTTGTTTTCCTACACAGAGAATTTACCAGAACAATTAAGCGTCCATTTGGAGTGAAGTACAATCCATATACACAGAGTATTCAGATCCTGAAAGATACCAAGAGCATAACCAGTGCCGTGAATGAGCTGCGGCATGATCTCGATGTCATCAGTAATGCCCTAGCTAAGGTCAGCAGGCAGCTGAGCATGTGACAGTCACCGGTTCTAATCCAGAAAGCATATGAGCATCAGTTCAGAGTCTGTGGGCCAACTCTTGCTTTTATTGAAGAGCTGATTATGGAGGGACAACAGCTTCTGGCTAATAACATTCTCTAATGCTACTCCTTAATGAATCACTAGTTTTTTGAAATGTGTATATAGGTACTATATCTACCATCTATTTTTAGGTTTTGTTTTGTCTTTTGGTAACTGCTTTAGTGAAATACAGTTTAAATATCATGCAATTCATTGACCACCTAATTTTAGTAGAGCAGTTATTTGAACCAATGGATAGATCTAGTCTCAGCCTGACTCTATTTTCCCCTACTCTCCTTGAGTAAAATAACCTTTATGATCACTTAGAGTAGCTTGGTGAGTATTATGAAGTTGACTCATATTGTTAGCTGTATCTGTTACTTATCACTGAATTTGTGCCAAGGCCTATTAAATCCATACACCTAAATTTAATAGGAGACCAGGTGTCCCTACTGCTGCCATCAGCAAAATTACAGAGGTCTGTGCACATGGAGCATGTCTAGTGAAGGGCAAGTAGTCTGGTTTCAAGTGTAGCATCTTTAGGGATGTAGAAATAGTTAAGGCTGAGCTGGTTGAGGTGGCACATGCCTGTAATCCCAGCACCCAGGAGGCTGAGACAGGAGGATCAAGAGTTGGAAGCCAGCCTTGGCTACATAGTGAGACCCATCTATCTGAAGGGGATGGGGGAGAAAAAATATATAAACAAATAAATAAACAAAAAGAGCTAAGTCTGAGAATGTTGCTTGTAGTATAATTTGTAAGACTAGGCTAAGAAGTTTGCACTTTAATTTGCAGGCACTAGGAAGGCCCTTCCCAAATGACCATACTTTTGAAACTCTTTTCTATGATTATTGCATCATATTTTGTTCTAGATTATGTGTCCAACTCATGATGTCAAGGGGAATTTGGTGGGGGTGCCACTTGCAAGGCCCTGTACTCAGGCATGTGGTCCCAAGTATCACAATGGTATTGTCCTTAGGCTAGCAGGAAGCAATGTTGTCAAAGGGAGAGTTCACACTGAGATGGATGAGAGAAACACAAAGTTAAAGTCGGAAAAGCAGCTCTGAGCACTTTATTTCCAAGGTATCAAGCAAGACCATAAATAGGAAAGCAAACAATGAAGGTAGATGGTATGGAAAAGGGGGAGGAAATAGAATGTTAGAAAGATCAAGAAGAGTAGTTTAGGTATAAGCCTGTAAACATGCAAAGGTTACAAGGATTGTTTTTTATGTGGTGTCAGCTGTGTAGCATAGGATTAAGCAGCTGTATTAGCTTTACATTGCTGTACCAAAATACCTGAGATGATCAATTTATAAAGAGGAAAGGTTAATTTTGATGCACAGTTTTGGATGTTTCAGTCCATCACTGTTTTGCCCCATTACTTTTGTTGTTGGTGGTGTCGAGTCAGTATCTGTCTCATAGTGACCCTATGTAAAACAGGTGAAACACTATTGTGAGTGCTTCTCTGCTATTCATAGTGTTTTCAATGGCTGATTGTTTTTTGGGAGTGAGCTACCAGGTCCTTCTCCCAAGCCTACAGCACCTGGTGTTCCCTTGGCTGTCCCCGATCTAAGTACTAACCAGGTCCAACTGCTTAGCTTCTGAGATCTGATGGACTCGGACGCCACAGTGATACGGATGCAGGCCCATTACTTTTAGACCTGGCAACAGGTCTAGTATGGCAACAGATCATGCTGGCAGTGTGTGGCAAGCAAACTATTCACCTCATAGTGGGAAAGTAAGGGGGAGGATAGGAAGAGACCAAGGTCATACAATTTGGTGCAAGGGCACACCAGCAATGACAAGAAAACTTCCTGCTAGGCACCACCTCAGGAAGTTTCCATCACCTCCCAATAGTGCCATGCTGGGGACTAAGCCTTGAACACATGGCCCTTTGGGGGACCCTCTAGATCTTACATAAATGGGTGAACCTGGACTCCCAGATACCTGCTGGGCCTCTTTAATTTGCTCCTTTCTTCCCTCTATCCACTAAATGAAAATGTTCTTCCAATTTCTGTCTTTGGTTCTCTTCACTGTCTGCCATCTCTTCATGAGATGGTCATCCACATTTATGACTTCAATTCTTATTTGGAATGACTCCTATATTTTCAGTTTTAACCCTGATTTTTTTTTGTTATTCCCCCCTTTTTTGTGTAGTACTAGGGGTTTGAAACCAGGGTCTTGTGCAAACTTTTCAAGTATTCTACCACTGAGCTGCACCCCAGCCCCTTTTTTATTTGTTTATTTTTTAATTTTTTTTTGTGGTACTTGGGGTACCCAAGGACCTTGCACATACCTTGCAAGTGCTTTACCACTTCTAGGTACTCCCAGTCCATTTTTTATTTTTTATCTTATGTTACACAGGCTGCCTTTGGCCCCAAACTTGTGTGATCCTCCTGCTTCTACCTCCTGAGTCACTGGGATTACAGGTATGTGCCACTGTGCCCAGCTGAATTTTTGCTTCTTAATTCTGACTGCTTGCTGGAATTTCCATCTAGATGTCCCATAAGTTAAGCCATGTTGTACATCTTCACATGGCACCATTCACGTAGAATGAAATGGGTGGTGCAACATGGCAGTAGATTCTGATCATCAGAACATCCCCAGGATATTATACCCCATCGGTTTCCTCTCCCAGTGATCTACTTTCTGTTAGTGACATATTAAATATATTTCAGTCGGTTTTCCAGGTTTAATCAGCTAAATTTAAAATCTCTACCCTTGGAGATGGTGAATTCAAGGCCAGAGGAAGCCTAAACAACTTAGTGAGACTCTATTTCAAAATAAAACATAAAAAGGGGGCTGAGGGTATGGCTCAGTGATGGGGTGCTTTTTGGCATGGGTAGGGCCTTAGATTCAAACCTCCAGTATTGCAAAAACAAAGCAAAACCAAAACAAACTCCGCCCTTATTTTTCACGTTAATAATCAAACTGTGTACCATTTAACACATTTTATTTCACAATTACAAGATTTTTAGTCCTTTTAAGACTTTAAAAGAAATTATGAAAAAACTTTTTTCCTTTATTAGTAAATGATGATGTGGTACAGAGTAATACAGCATTGGCTTTTTCCATTATGCATCCTTTATGTCACTTCTAGCAATACTTTCCTCGACCCACAAAGTTTATGAAGCCTTATGGCTAGTATGGAGTTAAACTTTGATGCTTATTTGGGTTATTGTCCCCTATTTTTCCAACATACTAATGAAGTTGTGCTGTTTACATTGAACTTGACCTCTCCCCCTTTATCGCTCCTTGTTGACCCTTCTCCCCATCCCATCTTCTCCAATCTTCACTTCCCTCTGCTGGATCCCTCCCTTCTTCTTTCCACTCCTTACATTGTCCCTTCTACTCTAAGTTTAATTGTGCACTTTTTATATTTATGAAAAATCTTTAAAAATATATTTCATTTCATGTTATACAAAGAAATAGGATTTGGAAGAGTAGTCCATGCTATTTTAGATTTTATATTACTTATACATTTTAATCGTGCTGGGATTTAGCTCAGTTGGTAGAGCGTTGCTCTGCAATCTCTGAGGTCCCGAGTTCGATTCCCAGCTCTGCAAAAATGGGAGAAGGACATGGCAATCCACTCCCGAGGCAATCCCGAAATAATCAGCCATTGAAAACCCTACAGGGGTCACTATGAGTTGGACACGACTCGACAGCACCTAACAACAACAACATACATTTTAATTGCTAACAGGTGTTAAGTATATATTTGATAGTAAATAGATTTGTTAGCTAATCTGAAATTATTTGAAATATTCACTAGCTAGTTTATAGTGTACTTCATTGCAAATCTGTTGTAGGGAAATCATAACAGATAGCAAATAGTAAATTACATCTAATATATCTGATTATTTTCATAAAACTTTGATCATGGTAAAGAATCATAGTTGTTGAATTTGAAAATGATGGTACTTAAAAATCGCTCTATGACTAAAGCACACTAAACATTAAAGGCATAAACCCCCATAATTCACAAGTTCAGGATAATGGAAATATTTAATAATGGATTTTACTTCTTTCTTCTAACCTCTGAATTTGTGATATTTGGTAAATCAGCAGTCCTGAAAGTCTTTGAGTTTCTTTGAATTTTCATATACTTTAAATACATATCTTCAAAACATCTAGGAATATGTTAATAGTTACTCAACCATGACAACAAAATTGAACCAGAAGCTTACTTCATAATTCTTTATCAGTGAGTCATTATTCAAAGACATAGTAGTATACTCTTGACTTTTTGAAGAAAGCTCAAAAGCTGGTCATTGAAATGCCTACATTTCTTAATCCTCATTTTGTCATTTGGAGTTACATAAGTAATAATGACACAAAAAGTGTACAGAATTATTGTTAATTTTTAAGTTGGCTTCCAAACCAAAGGAAGAAAAAAAGTCCTGGAATTCTCTAAAGGAATACATAACAGAGCCCATATATTAACGTCTAAGGGATGGATAAAGATAACTGTGGTCTATTTCAGTCTAGCCTTTGTCATATCATGTAATAAACATTTATAATTTGCAACTTTTATTTAACTGGATAATAAATGAAAACAAAACTCATATTCTTAACAAGTATTTTTGTCAAACATACGTCAAAATGGATTAAAATTTGTTAGCAATTTTATTTGTTCAAAAACTCCATCATATAGTTATGCTTCTCTAAAAGACTATGACTCTGAGGTATAATAGAGCCAAGCACACCTGGAACCTACTAACACCTTTTCAGAGTTCTTGGTAAGGCCAAAATCTCATGTTCTTCATCTGAAAAATAAGCTGTCTACTGCACTGGGTTCCAGGAGAAAGTTATGCCATGAGAGGACTTTGTAAAAAGAAGCTTTATTTTCTGCATGAAAAGAATCATTAATATAATAACTCTGCTAATCAGAGATCCCCACAGCTTCTGGATAATTTTATCTTCCTCCAGAGGGAATTAACTTTTGCTTCTACCTGTCAGTGTGCATTTTATGGCACAGAAAGATGTTAGTCCAATTAGGGATGGAGCAATGAGAAGCTGCGCTTCAGTCTTTGTGAGGCTGGTCTGTCTAGTTCGCTTCTGCCCTCAACATGTAGCCCTTTAGCGATCCTGCCTGCAAGCTTGTACCAGGGCTGCTGCTTCCTTGGAGGGGCTGGACTTCTACTTTTGTTCCAACTTTCACTCTTACCACCCCCATCCATTAGTCCTGTAAAATGACTAAAATCACTGCACAATTTCTCAGTTGCTTCATTCAGGCCAGATTCTTGGCCTCCAAGACACTGTTTGCTAATTAGCAAGTGCTTTAAGGAGAAAAGTAGTTCCAAATATAATCTTTCCACTTTCAGATCATGGCCCTTCAAGTTCCTGCTGCTTTGATATCTCTCCAATGACTTGAAACAGATCTTAAAAATGTTTTCTGCCAGCTTTTCTAGTTGTTTCAGTGAGAGAATTGGTCAGTGGCTAGCTAATCTTCCTTTAGCAAACTCAGAAACCTACCATTGGTATTCCATCATTTAACTTCTTTGAGCCTTTGTTTTCTCATTTACAGAATAATGATCCTAATACAACTTATACCAATATCATTGGGAAGATCAAATAAAATTGTCAAATGAAAAAAAATTTTTCCTAACTTGTATGGTACAAAAATGGGATATGTGTATTCCCTAGTATTTTATACTTTCCTTTTATGGAAAGATAAAGCATCTGAAAATGATATTGCCAAATAGCTTAAATCTAGCTCCATTCAAGTATTGCAACTCAATTAGGCTGAGAAGAAATAGCTGTATGTACATGGTTGAAATAGTTGCAGTAACCTGACACTTAAGAAATTATACTAAGGGATATAATATAATATACCTGTTGTTAGGTGCTGTGGAGTTGGGCCCAACATATAGCGACCCTATGTACAACAGAATGAAACACTCCCTGACACTGTGATATTCATTGAGTTTTCAATGAGTTATTGTTTCAGGACTGTTTTGGGAATGGGATGCCAGGTCCTTCTCTCATTTTTGCAGTGCTGGGGATCAAACCCAGGTCCATAGAGAGCGCAGAGCAGCACTTTACCAACTGAGCTAAACCCTAGCCCCAAAAAACTGTAGGTTAGCTAAAGTACTGATGCATGTACATTCAAGGGGTAAAATAAAAAACCAACTATATCTTCCCAGATGCTACTCAAAACTGCCTCTGTAGGTAGTTCTTCTTTGTCCCTTTGGATGAAACCTCAGGTCACTGCCTTGACTTTGTTGTACATTCACAGATTTAAAAAATTCTTTCCCTTCTAATCTCTCCTGTCTGTCTGTCTCTCTTATGCATGCATGGAGCCTGCCCCCTCCTTTCTTATTTCAGTATTTAAAAATCCAGACCTGGGCTGGAAACATAGCTTAGTGGTAGAGAACTTACCTAGCATGTACAAGGCCTTGGGTTTGATAGTTAGTACCACATTATAAAGCTCAGTCCTGTGTAAAAATTCAAAACATCAAATTTTAAGATTAGAACATTTTTCCTGCTCTAGAACTGGGGAAAGAATTCATTAATGTCTTCATTTCCTTGCTCCTCCTTCGCCACTCCTTGGGAAGCCTGGGCTCCCTCAGAATTGGGGAATGGTAGATATGGGGGACAGGTAAGGAGTAGAAAAGCTCCTTTTGTCCTGATATTGTTGTGAGTTGGCATCAGCACTTTCTATACTTGCTAAGTATTTAATGCTGACTCACTCTCCTGTGAGTGTCTTAGAAGACCTTCCTACCTAATTTCTCAGGATCTCTTCACGTCCATAAATGTGTCTCTCTGGTTGGGTTGCTGAATTCATCTCTATTAGCCTCTGGGAATCTAGTGCCAATTTCCCTCTGAGTGTTATTTCACAGGACATCAACTACACAGGGTGTAAGGCTACCTCTCCTGCCCTCCAGCAAATTTCCTCAGTCTTGGGAAATATTCACATGGAAGATACCCAGACACTTTTTATCTTGGACAACTCCAGGTGTGAAAGACCTTTCCAAACCATTGGTTTCTCTTTACTCAACTCTCAGAGCTGTTATCTAGTGACAAGCCACTGTATTTCTAGCATGAACCAGATTTCTCAGCATGCACTGAACAGTACCTTGCAGAGGCCCCAGTCCGGATTCTGGATGATATCTTTCTTCTCCCTCCTCCTCCATTTCTTCCTTCACCTCCTTCTTCTCTTTTCTTTTTCGCAGTACCAAGGGATTGAACCCAAGACCACGTGTACACTAGGCAAGGACCCTACCACTGAGCTGCACTCCCAACCCTTTTTTTACTTTTTATTTTGAGATAGCATCTTGCTAAGCTGTGCAGGCTACTTTGGGCCTCTAATTCATGATCCTCCTGCCTCAGTCTCCTGAGTTGCTGGGATTAAAGGTGTGCCCATGGTGCCTGGGTAATCTGGATGGCTTCTTGGTGCTTTTCCTGAAGCACCTTTCCTTGGACATAAGATGAGTGGGACTCCCACCTCATTAACAACTGATGAAATGTCCTCTTAGAATTCTCTCAGCCTCTCGAACCTCTTTCTTGAACTGGAAGTCACATTGTTTCCTAGACACCTGTTTTGCAAGTTTTGCTTTGGTTGTCTTCCACCTTACTTTATAATGTGTCAGTTATTGACACTTATTACCTTGGGGACTCAACTAAAATGGAGAGAGGAAGGGTCTTATTTTTACCTCCCATTACACATGTTTGAATTGTCAGGACAGCAGTAGAAGCAACAACAGCAAATCAGTAAACATGACATAGTTTCTGCACATCAAGGTTTCTAGAGAATGAAGAGCTGCTTTGCCTCTCTAAAGTTTCCATTTTTCTTAGCACTATCATCTAAGTTCTCAAGATGCCACAGGCTGGAGAGGAAAAAGCCAGAGGCTGTCCTCACATACTCTGACAAGCAGCAATACCAAGCAGTGTGTGGAAAGCATGAACACGAAAGGAGCGGGTAGGGTCTCACCTTAGACGATCCCCAAGGGCTTCCAAGGCATAAAGGGTGGTGAGGACTAGAGGCCTTTGCTAGCAGAGGGGCCAAGCGCTACTGAATGTAGATGATCATCTTTAATATGCCCATTTGTTCCCAGTTCCTATTTCCATTTCTTCAGTATGCACTGTCATATTTTCCTTCAGAAAAATTGTACTTATTTAACCCTCACCAGCAGCCATACAACTGTGGCGTCAGATCCCATCAGATCTCAGACCCCAAGCAGTGTTGGACTTGGTTAGTACTTGGATGGGACATTACTGGGGAACACCAGGTGCTGCAGGCTTGGGAGAAGGACTTGGCAACCTACTCCCCCCAAACAATCAGCCATTGAAAACCCTATGAATAGCAGAGAAGCACTGACAATAGTGTTTCACTGTTGTACATAGGGTCGCTATGAGTGGGACACTGGCTCGATGGCACCTAACAATGGCGGTATGATGGCGTCTGATAAAAGCCATTTTATATGAAAATTTCCTACTCCTGGCATAGAGGGCAACAACAGCGACACAAGACACTACACTCGCCTCTCTCAGGTTTCGCAAAAGGACACCAAAGGAGGCCACAACAGTTCTAAGACACTGCTTGTCAGAGTATGTGAGGACAGCCTCTGGCTTTTTCCTTTCCACCCTCCAGGCTCAATTCCTTCCCCCTCAGATGGTAACGTCCCTGCCCCATCAGCCCCTCTGGGTTATTGTGAGACCCGAGAGGAGGTAAACGTGGAGAAGGGCTGTTTATTGCTAAGCGTAGTGTGCCTTTATGAATTATTACTAATAGCGCAAAAGTGCAGGGAGAGAGGCCTAGTGGTCCCAAGCCCCAGAAGCCCGGGGCCCGGGCGGCAACTGGTGCGCGCAGCCTACGAGGCGGCTTGGTGGCGGGGTCTGACGGTGCGGCGATTCCCTCCCTTGGGCGCCAGGATGCAGCAGCCACCACTTGGTCAGCCTTCAGCCTCCTCCACAGGTTCCTCCCAACCACAGGAACACCCGTGCCTCCACAGGCCACGCCCCCAGCCCGGCGTCTGCCCCACCCAGCGCCGGGGTCTCCGCGGCGCCGGCTCCTCCCTTACCCGGCGGGTACCCGCCTCGGCCAGCCCCTCCCGGAAGCGCCGGCGGAGCGTGACTGCATGGAGCACGAGCCATGCGTCTCGGGGGCCGCTCGCGCCGTGGTGGCGCTCTTCGCGTGGGTACGTGGCTCCGCCCCCGGGCCGGGGCCGAGACCGGGGGCTCCTGGATTCGGGAGTTCTCTGCTTCGGCGTGGGCGGCAGGCGGCTGGGTGGCCGGGGGCCGAGCGGTGCTCTGGGTTGAAGCATCCTGGGCTGGGGTTGAGGAGAAGAGGGCACGGAGGGAAGGGTCTTCACTGGGTGGCTTATGGGCCTGCTAGCCGTGGGGTCGGGACCGGAGAGGCCGAGGCTCTGCTGGAGGACCCTGCCTCCGGCGTACAGCATCTGTTCGGCGAGAGCCCCCGGCCCAGAAAGCGCCTGGGAAGTCAGCGTGGGGGAGTCGGTAGAGAGATCACTCTCTGAGCCCGTGAGGGCCACCTGTGCCCTCACCTCCGTTGCTTGGAGAATGGAAGCCCTTCCCCAGGGCCATCCCAGTCTGGGAGAGCATCTTTTGGTCGTGAGGCCTGCGGTGTGTGGCCGCGCGAGAGGCGCAGACCCTGCGTATTTGCTGATGCTCTGTTGCGACCGTATCTTGCCTGTACTAGGGGCGTAGGAGTCTGGGCTGGTGTTGGTTTGACGCGAGTCTTCAGAGAGACAGGGTCGTCTTTACGTGTGGTTGGGAGAGAGGAGGCTTTGTGCCTAGGAGTGTGTGGCAGGCGTGCAGGGAGCAAGCAGATGTTCAGTCTTGTGGTGCTTAATAGCAGGTACCACAATTGTAACGACATGCATAATTTGTTAATGTCAGTTTCCTTGGCTACATTATAAGCGTTCTAAGAGTAGGTACGGAGCCTGTCTTGTTCACATTGTCTCTTTTGGTGCCAAGCATGTTGTAGATCCCTAGCAAATATTTCTTGTCTAAAGAATGAATGAATGAGCACCTGTGTGCCTAGCCATGTGCGAGGGTTTGGGAAATACATAGACATGAGAGATTTTCAGTTCTTGTGTTGGGGGAGGATATAACACCAGTATTGCTGTAAAAAAAGGCAATATATTGACTGATTTTTAAGAAAGTAATTGTCAGCACATCCCTTACACTTGTTGAATGTAACGCTGCATTTTGGCAGAGGGAGAACCTGGTGTGGCGGGCTGTCTGAGCCAGGGTGGAGTTGGGAATTGAATATGTGCTGTCTCTGGCTTTTTCCAGCCAGGAGATCAGTCTGTGTGAATGGAAAAAATGTGTGACAGAAAAAGCCTTTATAGATGTGGCCTGGAATGTACTGAAACAAATATTATTGAACCTCACCCTGCTACTGTACTTGGAAGTTCTGTGGTGTGTTCTTCCTGCTGCACAATCTGTGTGTATTGGTTAGCTTGGGCTGCGATGACAAAATACCACAGAGCTAAGGCTTAAACAACAGAAATTTATTTTCTCAGAGTTCTGGATATTACAAGGGCAAGATTAAATTATGAGCAGTTTTGGTTTCTCTGAGGCTTCAAGTTTCTTTGTTTGTGAGCATCTCTGGTGCCTCTTCTTATAAGGAGACCAATCATATTGGATTAGGGCCCCATCCTTATGAACTCATCATTTAGCCCCAATCACCTCTTTAAAGCCCTTGTCTCCAGATACTGTAACGTTCTGAAGTATCAGAGGTTAGGGCTTCTACATATGAATTTTAGGGGAACACAGTTCAGTCTACAACAAGGGGATTTACATCATTAGGAGTGTGTGTGTGTGTGTGTGTGTGTGTGTGTGTGTGTGCATGTGTGTGTGTGCATGTGTGCCTATATTTGGAGTGTTTGTAAAGAAGGGAGGCAAATACACTTGTAATAGATTGTATTAAATTTTCCTTCATGTTGCTTTATTGTGGATTTAGGGCCTCTTGCTACAGTACAAAAATTGGTACCACGGTTTGAACCCCAGAGTGTTCATGTCTCACTTTTCCCTCAGATGCTCAGCAGTCTGCAAGGCTAGTAGTGGGGCAGCCACAAAGATCTCAAAGCTGACCAAGAAATCATGTGCATATACACTCTGCTTCACACTGTACAACAGTTTTTCATTTGATCTTTCTTAGGTGGGACCTTACAGGGTCTTACATCCATTAACCCTATAAATATATGCGCATCTTCTCTGGGCCAGAACAGTTTCATGTGGATGGGAAATTGTGAGCCGAATAAAGTTCCTGCATTCATGGAGTTTACACTTTAGCAGAAGAGGTAGAGGGCAAACAAATATATAGTATAATGTCAAGGAGTAAATATGAAGAAAAATAAAGGAAAAGAAGGGGATAAAATTATGGGAGTAGGTGGTAGATGGGTGTTATTTTAGACGGGTCATATAGCTTAATCTTTCGGTGGGTTACTTACTATCCTTTTGTTTTCTTTCCTTTTCCTTTTTTTTTTTTTTTTCAGTACTGGAGGATTAAACCCAGGATGTTGTGTGTGCTAGGCAAGTGCTCTACCATTGAACTGTACCTGTAACCTCTCTTATATTTTTTTTTATTTGGAGACAGGGTCTCCCTAGGTTGCACAGGCTGTCTCTGGCCTCAAACTCATGATCTTCCTGTCTCAGCTTCCTGAATTTCTGGGATAACAGATGTGCACCATGGTGCCTAGATTCTTTTTTTTTTGAGAGGTGTTTCCCCCAGACCTTGCAGCAGCAGTCTTTATGATATGTATACCAAATTATTTTTCTGAAATCTGTATAATTCTGAGTCTGAAATACATCTAGCTGTAAGAGTTTCAGATTCATTTTTTGTTTGTTTGTTTGTTTGTTTCCCCAGTGCTTAGAATTTAACTTAGGGTTTTGCAAGTGCTGGACTACTCAGTTATACCCTTAAGCCCAGATTATTGACTTTTATTAGAACAACAATAGATATTACTTACTAGGAGGAGATGCAAGTCTTAGAGTCACAAAACATTTTACTTGGAAAGGGCCTCAGAGATCACTGCTAACCTCTTTCACTGTACAAATGAAAAAATAATGTGCCGTATTTAAAACCTTTAGCTAACCTTAATCATAGAAAGTTATTGCCAGCTTTCCCAGTAAGGATGTGGGGAGAAGGGATAAGAACTAGTTCCAGAGTGATTCTGGCTCACTTTTCCCCATTTCCTCCTCATTTTTCTTTCATTAGTGTCCCTAGATAATTAGCTTTTATCAGAAGGAAATGCTGTGCTGTATTCCAAAGGTGATATGTAGGGATTGGCACATTAGAAGGGAAAGGTGAACAACATCATTGGCCAAGTTGTGGATGCAAAGGATTCCTCTGAAATGTCAATCGTGGTGTTCAGAGAATGTGGCTGATGTCTAAATGTGAGTTGCATATGACAGCCTCTTAAGAATGAGTCCATGAATTCTCATCTGCTGTAGGCTCTGAGAAATATGTCAGGGTCAGGGAGAGTGGGACAGGTAAACAGAGATTGACAGTAGTTGTTCTCACATTTTTTTAAATCCTTGGCTTGTTTTATCCCTAGGGTGCAAATAGCTATGGGCAACTTGGCATTGGTCATAAGGAAGATGTGCTTTTCCCCCAACAACTGAATGATTTCTGTAAACCTGGATGTGTCAAGAGGATCACGGGAGGAGGAGGCCACTCTGCCGTTGTCACAGGTAATTTCTTTCAAAAGTAAGTAGCCACTTATTTTCTCATTGAAACATTTTCTCCTAGGATGTTATATTGCCATCTTGTATTTTGTATATTGCCATCTTATATATTGCCTTTTGGATTTGGCAGAGGAGAACATTTTTGTGAAAGAGCCAAATTACCATTAGAGAATCCTAGATTGTTAGAGCTAGAAGGACTTCAGTGATTCCAGGTCACCCTACACTCCCTACATTTACAAATGAGACAGAGAGGAACACATTGCAAAAGGTCACAAGGCAAATTAGTGGCAGAATTAAAACATATATTTTGTACCATATATTACTATTTAACTTTCACATCTGAGTTAGAAATCTTTGCAATTAGATTGAATATTCCTTGAGAGCAAAAACCTGATAATTTCCTTAATCTTTCCTCCTGGTACCCAGGATAATACAAGTATTACAGTGCTACTGTCCTGCAAACAAGGACTTTTTGCACCCAGTTAAGAATATGAACTCTCGAATCCAACTCTCTGGGTTTAAATCCTGGTTCTGTAATTTTAGCTGTGTGGCAAATAACTTTTTGGTGCCATAGTTTCTTCATCTATTATGTGGGGATAATAATGGTGGCTGAGGAGAACCAGGCAGGTACCAGGGCTACATTAGGACTTTCATGTGTCCTTGGTACTTTTGTCTTCAGGGTAAAAAAAATATTAAAGAAATTTGCTGGGTGCGGTGGCACACGCCTGTAATCTCAGAGACCCGGGAGGTGGAGGCAGGAGTATCCAGTTTGAAACCAGAGGCAGTCTGCGTAATTTAGCGAGACCCCGTCTCAGAAAGTAAAAAAATGGGCTTTGGTGGGGGGCAGCTCAGTGGTACAGCACTTGCAAAGCATGCAAACGCAAAGCCCTGGGTTCAATCCCCAGTACCTAAAAAAAAAAAAAAGAAAAAAAGAAAAGAAAAGAAAAGAAATATTACAGAAATTTATTTTACAACTGTATTGGTATAAAGACGAATATACTCCAGGCTGGATTTAGTATTACATATTATTATTACATTTTTTAATCAACTTAAAAGAGTTTAAATTTAAGCCATTCTCATGTGCCTCTAAAAATATTGTGGGCTGTATATTCTGTGCCTCACGTGAAGTTCTTACAACAGTACTCGACACATTCTAAGTGTTGAATGAATGTTGGCTTTCTTATTGTAGTAAGTGCTCCATTTGGTGATTGATTGGCTCCTATTCCAGCATTTAGAGTTTCCATCTAGATTATTAGGTTTGAGGGTCTTGGCCCAATGTCATTTGGCTCCAGAACACATTAACATGAGTTATTAACATTAACAAGGGTGAGAAAAAGTTATTTTCTGTGACTCCAAATAACCAGTGATATTCTTTTGCTCATTTTCATGGTTGTGATTTTCCCTGTGCACACCATTACTGAAACCTTTATATTTTGCAGATGGAGGAGGCCTTTTTGTTTGTGGCCTGAACAAAGATGGGCAATTGGGGCTTGGTCACACAGAGGAGGTTCTGTATTTTACCCTCTGCAAATCTCTCCTTGGCTGTCCCATCCAACAGGTGGCCTGTGGCTGGGACTTTACCATTATCCTCACAGGTAAGTTCACTTCTAAGTAACTCTTTATCACTATAAAGGCTTTGGGTGAGAATAGTATGGTGATGGGGACTCCTGATTAAATGAAAACCTCTTTATGTTTAAAAAACGTACAAATGCTGGGCAATATAGTGCACACCTATAATACTAGTGACTAGGAAGGCTGAGGCAGAAAGATCATGAGTTTGAGGCCAGAGGCATCTTGTGTAACTCAGTGAGACCCTGGCTCAAAATACACAATAAAAAAGGGATTGGGAATACTTGTGTAGCATGTGTGAGGCCCTAGGTTTACCCCCCAGCACTGCAAATAACAACAAAAAACCACTGCAGACATCAGTGTTCTCTCTGATCATGAAAGAAAGTGTGTATATATATATTTGTTGTAAGGTGCCGTAGACTTGGTATGCGACTCATAGCGACCCTGTGTACAACAGGCAAAACAGTGTTGTTAGTGCTTCTCTGCTATTCATAGAGTTTCCAATGGCTAATTGTTTTTTGGTAGTGGGTTAGTAGGACCTTCTCCTAAGCCACAGTACCTGATGTTCCAAGGTAGTCTCCCATCCAAGTACTAACCAGGCCTGACCCTTTTTTAGCTTCTGAGATCTGATGGGATTGGACACCACAGTGGTACTGCTGCAGCTATATATATGTATGTATGTGTGTATGTATGTATATATATATATACATACACATATATGATTTTTTTTTTCCTTTGTGGGGTTGAACCCAGGGCCTTGTGCTTGCATGCTTTGCAAGTGCTGGACCACTGAGCTGCACTCCCAGACCATTTTTTAACTTTTTGAGACAGGGTCTTGCTAAGTTATGCAGACTGCCTCTGGTCTCGAACTTGTGATCCTCCTGCCTCCACCTGCCTCCACCTCCCAAGCTGCTGCGATTACAGGTGTGCGCCACTGCGCCTCGCTTATGAATTTTTTTTTAATGGCAAAATCTTGCTGTGTAGCCCATGCTGGCCTTGAGCTCTCAGTTGTCTTGCCTCAACCTCCTGAGTGCTGGGATTATAGGTGTGTGCCACCACACCTGGCACAAGGAAAATTCTAATGGTAAGAGAAGTTGGGATTGGACAGGAAAACTTTTGCCAGAGACTGGGGAATGGACTAGATCACCCTAGTGGCTACTTCCTGTCCCAAAAGTTTATGATAGGTTTGTGTGTGCCTGGTCTAGCTTCTCTTCTCTTCTGTTCTCTTTTTTTCTTTTTTTTCCCCCTTCATTGCTAAGGATCAAATTCAGGGCCTTACACTTACACATGCTAGATAAGCTCTGTATCACTGAGTTGTACCCCAGACCCTCTTTAAAAAAGTATGATGTGAAGGTGGACATGGTGGTGCATGCAGGTAATCCTAGTGAATCAAGAGGCAGAGGCAGGAAGATTGTAAGTTTGAGGCCAGAGACAACCTGTGTGACTTAGTGATAGCCTGTCTCAAGATAAAAATTAAGGAAGGGACTAAGGGTGCAGCTCAGTAGTAGAGTGCTTACAAAGTATGTATGAGGCCCTGGGTTCAACCTCAAGTACTCCCAAAAAAGGATCAAAACAAAAGTGTGTGTATGTCTGTGTGTGTGTGATAGAACTTTTTGTTCTTTGTGAAGTTGATAACAGAATAGGATGTAGAGGGATGTGGTGAAAGGTTAATAGAATAATGCTCTTGGGAGTAGTGGCTGTAGTTACTTTGTCAGCTGACTTCTTTGAAGGAATTTTGACCTGTCTTTTCAGTGTGGCCCTTTCTAGCTGGCCATGCTAGATTTAAAGGATCATCTATTGCAGGGATGTCCAACCTTTTGGCTTTTTTGGGCCACTTGAAGTAAACAGGAATTGTCTTGGGCTACACATAAATTATATAATTAGTGCATATGTATAATGAGGGGGGCCATGAAGAAAATAAGTGCTATGAGACATACGATGTTAAAAGATATTGTGGGGCCACATTACTTGTTGTCCTGGGCCAGGCATGCTTAATCTATGGTTTTTAACCAGGTTCCTTCCTTATCACCCTCCTGGCATAGACATCTTCTGACCATGTCATTTTCCTACCTCAAATCCTTGTGGATTCTCACATGCATAGTGTAAATCACAAGCTTTTTAGCACATGACCTTCTAAAACTGTTCGCTACCTATCTCTGTTGCCTATCTTTTATTCTCCACACTCCCTCTACATTTCTTTCCAGTATAAACAATTTATAGTCTTCTCTCTGTCTGGAACAGCCTCTATTGTCTATCTTATGAACTCTTATCGTGTCTTTAATTCCCTACTCAGGTGTTACCATTTCTTTTCTACAGAGTTGTTCCATAGTTCACTTTGATAGAAGTTATTAGAATCTAAACAGAGGCTAGCCTGCAGCCGTAGCACTGTGGCAACCTATCCTGTCAGATCTCAGAAGCTAAACAGAGTTAGGCCTGGTTAGTACTTGGATGGGAGACTGCCTGGGAACATTAGATACAGTGGGCTTGGAAGAAGGACCGGGCAACCCACTCCCCAAAAAACAATCCACCATTGAAAACCCTATGAATAGTAGAGAAGCACTCACAATAGTCTTTCGCCTGTTGTACATAGGGTTACTATGAATCGGACACTGACTCCACAGCACCTAACAACAGCAGCAACAACAAGTAGAACCTGGAGGTGTAAGTCAGTTTTATAGCACTTGCCTAGCATATAGAAGGCCCTGGGTTAGACCCACTGCAAAATAAATAAGTAATCCAAATATATATCAATTTGAATAATAGTTGTTATTTTTTTGAAGTGCTTATTGTGGGCCTGTGATAGGATTATAGGGTGTCAGTAGAGAAGACTGTGTTTCCTGTACACATTTTGAACCAATTGTGAGAAAGACATGACATGAAACAGTCAGGTCAAATGATTGGCTTTTTACTAATGAAGGTTAAGATGGTAAATTGGATTACAGGGTTAATTATAAGGCCAAAGGTTCTAACACTGCTCTATTCTAAATTTACCTTCCAAACTCTATACCTGTCCCTCAGGGGAAACTGTTAGTATGTGTCAGTATAGAATACCTGAGAGGAAGGTACCAAGCCATATATGTCCTGTCCTTTTTCTCAAACTCACCAGTTGGTTAGGTGACCCCTTGTTTTCTAGAAAGCAAGGGTGAGGAAGGACAGGGAGAAAGGCCTGGAGTGTTATAATAATGGAAATTCTGTCGCGTGGGAATATGAAAAGTGGAGAGTAAGTATCCTTCCATCCAATACTAGGCAACAGATTAAGTGTCCTGCACAGATAATCTGCTGTTAATGATACAGAGTAAGAGACTGTCTATGTTGAACACTTAGCCCGGTGCCCCATGCTTTCCTTCTTAGCAGAATAAAAGAAGGGAATGTGGTCTGAAGGTACTAAAATCCAGGATCTCTACTACCTTCTCTCATCCCCTTTGTACCTCTTACCTTTCCGCATTTACCCTTTGGTCACAGATGTCTTCTAAGATTTGTAATCTGAGTACTTATATTTTTCAGAAAAAGGTCAAGTTCTATCATGTGGATCCAACTCGTTTGGTCAGTTAGGAGTTCCTCATGGGCCTCGAAGATGTGTGGTTCCCCAGGTCATTGAGGTGAGGACATCTACTATTTAGCTTACCCTGTCCTGTTAGTGTTTCTAGGCTATTCCAGTTATCTTTCCCCATCACAGTAAGCTGACTTCTTGTTGTTGTTAGTGCCATCAAGGCGGGTCCAACTCAGCCACCCTCATAGGGTTTTTAATAGCAGATTGTTTGTGAATTGTTTTTTCAGGAGTGGACTGCCACATCCTTCTCCCATTTTTGTGGTGCTGGGAATCAAACCTGGGTCCTTAGAGACTGCAGAGCAGGCGCTCTACTGACTGAGCCAAACCCCAGCCCATGTTAGGTGCATTGAGTTGGGTCTGACTCATGGCCACCCTCATAGGGTTTTCAATGGCTGATTGTTTTGAGATTGCTTTTTGGGTCCTTCAAAACCAATGGAGTAGCAGAATTTGAGTTGAAAAAATAGGTCATTTTGGAAAAATTTAGTTTGGGAGGATTGATGGTATGAGTGAAAAAACTCTGTAAGTCCTTACATATTATAAAGTTTTATAAAACACCAAAGGTAATACATCAATGAGTACAATGAGTATACATCAATCACATTTTCTAACTCTAAAATTAGTATTGGGAACTATGTTAGAAATAGGTCCAAGTGGAAGTCACTTGCCTGAAGACACTAAGACAGGCAAATGGTATAGACTTGTGTTGTCCAATAGAAATATAATGTGAGCTCAATATGTCATTGAAGAGGCAGAAGAATCGCAAGTTTGAGGCCAGAGGCAGCCTGTGGAACTTAGTGAGACACTGTCTCAAAATAAAAAATTAGAAAATGGGCCAGGAGTGCAGCTCCATGGTAGAGCACTTGCCTAGTATGCATGAGGCTCTGGGTTCAAACCTTCAGTACAAGGAAAAAAAAAAAAAACAACTACAGGCGAAATCAATGTTTTAAATAATAGCTTTATTGAGATACAATTCATCCTTTTGAAATACAATTTAGTGTTTTTTGTTTTTTGTGGTACTGCGGGTTGAACCCAGGGCCTTGCGCTTGCATGCTTTTGTAAGTGCTGTACCACTGAGCTGCACCTCCAGCCCATTTTTTTACTTTTTGAGACAGGGTCTCGCTAAATTATGCAGACTGCCTCTGGTCTCAAACTTGCAATCCTCCTACCTCCACCTCCCAGATCACTGGGCTTACCCATGTGCGCCACTGTTTCTGTGGATTTGCCTATTCTGGGTATTTCATATAAATGTAATCATATAATATGTAGCCTTTTATGTCTGGCTTCTTTTTCTTCATGTGTTATTTTCAAGTGTTAGGCATGTTTCAGCATGTAAGTAAAAGCAACTTTAACAACTTTTTAAACTGATTCAGTATATCCAAACTATATACTATTTGGGAGTTACTGTTTGGTAACATGTTACCAATATGACATTTATTTATTTATTTTATTTTTATGCATTATTTTTTTGTGGTACTGGAGGTTGAGCCCAGGGCTTTGCGCTTGCCTCCTTTACAAGTGCTAGACCACTGAGCTGCACCCCCAGCCCTTTTTTTTTTTTTTTTTTTGAGACAGGGTCTCGCCAAATTACACAGACCACCTCTGGTCTCGAACTTGCAATTCTCTTGCCTCCACTTCCCGAGCCACTGGAATTACAGGCATTCGGCACTGTGCCCGGCCCCAATATGACATTTATTAATGAGATATTTTATATTCTTTATTTTGTACTAAAACTTTGAATAGGAATATACAGTTTTTACTTACAGCATGTCTCAGTTCAGTCTAGTCACATTTCACATACTCAGTGGCCACATGTAGCAGTGACCACTTACGCTGTCTAATATGCTATTTGACAGCAGAAGTGTGAAATAGGACTCTTGGCCCTAGTTCAGAGCATTTTTCACTGCTGATACCTCACTTTTGTGACATTTATATTGTAAGCAATCACAATAGGAAAATGGAATTTTAAAAGAAATATGCTGAAATTTGAAATGAGTTTCACCATCTGAGTCAGCAGTCTCCAACCATTTTACCACTTGTTGTTAGGTGCTTTCGAGTCGTGTCTGACTCATAGCGACCCTCATAGGGTTTTCAATGGCTGACTGTTTCGGGATTGCCTTGGGAGCAGATTGCCAGGTCCTTCTGCATTTTACCACTAGGGACTGGTTTTGTGGAAGACAGTTTTTCCATGGATGGAGTAGTGGTGCTGATCTGACAGGAGGTGGAGCTCAGGCGGTAATGTGAGCAATGGGGATCATCTGTACATACAAATGTAAATATAGATAGTACCAGCCCATGGCCTGGGGATTGGGGACCCCTAATCTAAGCTATCTCACCCTATCTAACTTTCCTAAACTCTGATTATCAGTGGGAGATCTGTTTTCTCTGAAGACAATATGGGTCTGGTCCCATCCTCTTCTTGATCTTCGTTGCTGCTTTGTGGGGTGTTATTTGGGGGTAATGGTTCCCAGGGTATGCACACAGGGTGAGGCTCTACAGAGCCCTAGGTCTTTGCTGTAAGAAGTGTTATAACTCCCAAATGCAAGTAGGTAGCCTTGTAAGAACCTACATATAAGTTGTAATTAATTTAGCTTAATTATAATTCATATAATTAAAGAAGACAGAAAGGAACAATGGTTAAAATATGTTGGATGACAAAATCAGTAAGTAAAAACATTTTGACAGTATGTATCCTATGTAACAAAGGGAGAAATGCACCAAAGTGGAAATATAACAGAAACATGTTCATTTATTTAACAGCAGACATTGTATGTATAGGCATTGTGTTTAGGCAGGGGGGACACAGGTGAATAAAAGCTGTCTTAGCATTTCAGAGTCTTACAGTTCAGTAGTACATGATAGGTAAATACTGTATTTGAGTGTTAATATCATGTTAGTAGTGTGGAAGGGAAGATTGAACTCTAGTGGGAGGCTTAAAGTCTTAAGGTTGTGTAGCAGTTTACCTGGCTAGGTGTAACAATCTAGGCCAAAGAAAGTGTAAGCAAGGTATAGAAACATAAAGCAGGAGGGTTTGGGATATTGCAAGCCGTTCAGTATGGTTGGACTGTAAGCAAGAGGTGGAAGTGCCTGGGTGGAGTGGGGTGGGGGAGGGAGATATCAGGTGTTAGTATATGATACATGGTTAGAACAGCCTGTTAGAGAGGGACCAGAGAGGATTGTGTGGAAAGGTGGACTGCAAGACGATTACTTGGGGAACTCTTCCTAACAATCCAGGCAAGAGATGGTCCTGGTCCATACTAAAGCAGTGGCAATGGGTTTGGAGAGGGAGATGGAGATGAATAGTATTCAAGAGACTGAGTCCATGTGTGAAGCCCTTTAGTTAGTTTTAGAAAAAATAAAGGAAGGAAGGAAAAGAAACTTAAAGGACAGTATGTTCAAATTTTATTAGCAGTAAGACTTGATCTTGCCAAAGGCTGATATGACTGGGGACTCCACTGGCAGAATTTGTCTCCAGAAGGAGGGCCACAGCTGTTTTTTGTGCTGGTCAGACTGCATTTGGGGTGATGTGTTCTGTTGTAGATTGGTGCATAGGCCCTGGACATAAAGGTAATGAGACTCAGGCCCTGCTCTTAAGGGTCCTAGAGTTTAGAACCTGTGGACCTGTAAATAAACAAAGGTGGCAAAGCCCTATAGGAGTGGTGATTGATGTACATATGATTTTTTTTAAAAGAGAAAGATAGCAACTACACATATTCAGAGGGAAGAAACCAGATGGGAAAAGGAATTTGAAACCCAGTAATGTCTAAAGAAGAGGTCTACATTAGTTACCTATTGCTATGTAACAAATTGCCCCCAAACCTAGCAGCTTGAAACAGGAAACATTACCCTCATTTCTGAGGGTCAGGAATTAGCCTGCTGAGCTGGTCTTTTAAGAAGTGGCATATTATAATGTCATCTGGGTCTGCATGCAGCCTCTGTAGGTTCAGTTGGGCTGCAGACTTGTTCTGAAGTTGTCTCACATGGCTGTTGGCAGGAGGCTTCAGGTCATTTCCACGTGGGCCTCTCTGTAGGACTCTTCAGACATGGCATCTAGCTTCCCCCAAGAGGGACTTGAGAGAAGAACCAAGCAGGAAGCCTTAGTGCCTTTTATCACCTCATCTCTGAGTCACTTTGCTTCCTTATTCTTTTCATTAGAAGTGTGTCACTAAGTCCAGCCCACACAGGGGAGGGGAATTAAGCTCTACATCTTAAAGGGAGTAGTATCAAAGAATTTGAGGACCTATTTTTAAAACCACCACAAGATGTCATAGGGAGGACATGACAACTGTCTTCAAATATTTGGAAAGCATTGTCAGAAGCCAGGCAGATAGGTTTGGCTCCAGGCTGGGGTTTAGCTCAATTGTTAATAAGAGTGTCGGCCCTGCGTATGCTGAGGCCCTGGGTTCAATCTCTAGTACCACAAAAACGAGAGAAGGACTTGACAGTCCACTCTTGATACAATCCCGAAAAAATCAGCCATTGAAAACCCTGTGAGGGTTGCTATGAGTCGAACCCTACTACACCTAACAACAACAACAGAGTGATACGTGGAACTGTGTAAAGATGGAACCGACTGTGGAGAGGTGGAAAACCCTGTGTCACTAGAGGTCAGTGTTGGGCAGGAGTTGGATGACCACTTGGTGGGGTATTGTGGACGAGTTCCCAGCATTGGATAGAGATTGATTGGACTGGGTCAAGGGAAGGAAAACTAGAACCCCTGGTAAATTAAGTTTTGTTGGAACACAGCCATGCTCATCCACTTATGTATATTCTGTAGCTGTTCTGTTACAGTGGCGGAGCTGGGTTGTGTGATAGGAACTGTATGCCTGTAAAAGTCTAAAATTTTTATTGTATTTTTAGAAAACCTTTACTAGCCCCTGGATTGGGTGACCTTGAAGGTTCCTCCTATCCTTGAGGGCATTGTGGTATGGTGTTGTGATATGATATTTTTAAAAGATTTTTTTTTTCATCTAGGGATAAGTTTTAAGGGGTCTATCAGCTTGTCATGGGCTGAGGCTTAGCTCGGTTGGTAGAGTGCTTGTTTTGTATGCTCTGAGGCCCTGGTACCTGCAAAAACGGGAGAAGGACCTGGCAGCTCACTCCTGAAATAATCCCAAAACAATCAGCCATTCAAAACCCTGTTACTATCAGAGAAGTGCTGACATAGTGCCAGGCATGGCATAGTGCCAGGGAGTGTTTTGTTCTGTTGTATATAGGGTTGCTCTGAGTTGAACCCTACTTGACGGCATGTAACAACAACAGTTAGTTTGTTGTGCTGTGGACACATGCGTGTTGCTGTGATGCTGAAAGCTATGCCACTGGTATTTCAGATACCACCAGCAAGACTACCCATGGTGGACAGGTTTCCCCTGAGCTTCCAGACTAAAACAGATTTAGAAGGATGTGGCAACCCATTCCTGAAACAATTAGCCATTGAAAACCCTGTGAATAGCAGAGAAGTACTACCAAATATACTGCCAGAAAATGAGCCCCCCCAGGCTAGAAGGCATTTAAGAAACTACTGGGGAAGAGTTACCTCCTGAAAGTAGAGTAGACCTTAATGATGGGAATTGAGTAGAGCTCCTGGGACCTCCTTTTGCTGATGTGGCACCACTCAAAATAAGAAGAAACATACTGTTTGCAACAATGGGCATTCAAAAATGACTAGGGTAGAGTTGCCTCCTCAAAGTAAAGTTGACCTTAATGGCAGGAATGGAGTAAAGCCCGTGGGACCTCCTTTTGCTGATGTAGCAACAACTCAAGAAGAAACATAGTGGTTGCAACAATGGACTCAAATATAAAAAAGATCATGCACATGGCACAGTGTTGGGTAGTGTTTTGTTCTGTTGTACACAGGGTCACTATGAGTCAGATCCCATTCAAGGCACCTAACAGCAAACAACATGAGTGGAAATGCTGAGGGAGGGGCTTTCAGTCAGTCTGACACATAATGTGGATCATGCAGTACTGTATTTGGGCATAAATTACATAAAATATTGTAGTTGGAAGATTCTGAAGTTAAATCCTTTTCTATCTTTTGACAGCTCCTGAGAGAGAAGGTTGTTTGTGTTGCTGCTGGACTGAGGCATGCAGTAGCTGCTACAGGTATCATTTGACTTTGCTTTTCTAAATGGGCATATCATAAGGCAGAACTGAGCTTTAGGAGAAAAACCTATAAGGAGTATTTCAAAGGGCCCTGCTGTGTTCTGATTAAAAGGAGAGACCTTAAGGCACAAGTGTGAGAAAGCCTTTAGCAGGAGGGAGGAAGGAGATAAAGTTTTCTAGCTTTTTTTGTTCTAGGCATGGTGCTAGATTTCCATGATTTGATTCTCTCGTTTAATTCTCACAGCTAGGATGTGAGGTGACTTAAATTTTTACATGTCAGTAATCTGAGGCCTAGCAAGTTTGGTAAAGTGCTTATGTAACTTAGGTTATATGAGGGGTGAGGTAGTAAGAAGTAGAGCTGGGATCAGAGTCTGGAATGGTCTGGATTCTTTGCCATAAAGTGCATTGTCTTCCTAGTAGATTTTTAATGTTTATTAACTTAAAAGCTGTAAGAAAGTAGTCTTCTGTGTGAGTGGGGGATGGGACCCACCCATGTGTCAGGTGGAGAGGGCCGGTAGTATGTGGATTGGTGTTTAGCCCTGGGCATTAAGGTAAATATACTTAGGCCCTGACCTGGGGTCCTGAAGTTTACCAAATGATTGATGCATGTATTATTCCCTTTAGAGAGAGAGAGAGAGAGAGAGAGAGAGAGAGAGAGAGAGAGAGAGCGCGAGCGAGCGCGCGCGCGTGAGCGTACAACCAAAAAATATTTAGAGGAGAGAAACCAGGAGGGAGAGAGATTTGAACCCTGGGGATGGGTGGGAGAGCTGTGCTCTTTTCATTTTTCTGTTGTTATATCTTTTGGGCTGCAGCTTAGCATAAGTCAGCTGTGGCCGCCAAGGCTCTGTGCTGTGTGGGTCCAGTGTAGGGAGGAGAGATGAAGCAAGAAAGAGTTCAGTGCCACACTGTGTTGTTAGTCTGTCCTGCAGCTTAGTATTGAGGTTGCCTTTTTTTTTTTTTAATTAAGCTCTGTGTTTTGAGGTAATTGTAGATGCACATGCAGTTGTTAAAAAGAAAATAGACCCCATGTGTTGTTTTCATAGTGCAGTAGCTCAACCAGGATATTGACATTGATATGATCAAAATACAGAACAGTTCTACCACCACAAGTCTCTCCTGTGTTGCCATAGCAACATTCACTTCCTACTGCCCACTCCCTTGGTTTTTTGAGACAGGGTCTCACTGTGTATCCCAGGTTGGCCGTGAACTCACTATGTAGCAAAGGCTGACCTCGAACTCATATCAATCCTCCTGCCTCAGTTTCCTAAGTGCTGGTATTACAGGTGTGCATCACCATGCCTGGTTCTTATCCCCTTCTTAGCCCCTGACAATCACCTTCTGTTTCCTATCCCTGTAATGTTGTCATTTCAAAAATGTATATAAATGTTCTCATATAGTATATAACTTTTTGGGGTTGACTTTTTTCACTCACCATAATTCCCTGGAGATCCATCCACATTGTTTGTACTAATAATTCATTCCTTGTTATTACTGAGTAGCATGCCATGGTGTAGATGTATCACTGTATTAGTCTGCTGGGCTGCTATAACAAAATACTACAGGTTGAGTGGCTTAAATAACATAAATTTATTTTCTCACCATTCTAGAGGCTAAAAGCCCAAGATTAGTGTGCCATCAGGATTGGTTTTGGGTGAAGCCTTTTTTCCTCGCTTGTAGATGGCTTCCTTCTTGCTGTGTCCTCACATGCCCTTTCCTCTGTGCACCTGTAGAGGAAGAGATCTCTGGTGTCTCTTCCTCTTCTTCTATTGGATCAAACCCTCCCCCCCATATGAAATCATTTAACCTTTTTACCTCCTTACAGGCCAGCTATCTAAGTATAGTTACATCAGAGAGTAGGAATTTAATGTCTGAATTTTTTAGGGAGGGTGGGTTGCGGCACAAATGAGTCCACAACAACCAAAATTTGTTTAACCAGTCACCCTTTGAAGAACATCTGGCCTGTTTCCAGTTTTTGGCTATTAAAAATACAGCTACTATGAACATTCATGGACAAGTTTTTATATGAACATAAATTTTCATTTCTCTGGGATAAATGCCCAGGAGTGTGATTGCTGAGTAGTATGGTAGTGATTACAGTTTTGTAATCCAGTTCTTCTTTTAGAAGTCAGCAGGGCAATAGAATTGCCTATCAATGATTTTCTTCCCCGTTTTCCTACCAACTTTCTATAATTGTTAGTCTTTTTTTAAAAACAGCTATATTGAGGTACCATTAATATATGAAGAACTATACATATTTAATTTGTATAATTTGATGGATTTAGACATGTATAAATATCTGTGATGCTATCACTACCATGAGGGTTATAGACATATCCAGTACCTTCCAAAATTTTCTTGAGTCCCTTTGGTTTTGTTAGTTTTTGTGTGTATTTTGTGTCAAGATGCTTAATATGAGATCTACTCTCTTAACAAATGTATTGTTAACTGTAGGCACTCTTGGACAGCAGAGCTCTAGAATTTATTCATCTAGCATAGCTGAAACTTTATATTCATTGAACAACTTCAGCTCCCCATTTCTCCATCCCCCCAACCCCTGACAAGTACTATTATTTTCTTTGCTCCTGTGAATTTGATTATCCCCAGTGCCTTATGTAAGTGGTATCATGCGTATTTGTTCTGTGTCAGGCTTATTTCACTTAGAGTAGTACTGTTCAGATTCATGCATATTGTCACAAATGACAAGATTTTCTTCTTTTTTTTAAGGCTGAATAATATTTCATTGTATGTATGTACTACCTTAATTCATCTGTCATTGGACATTTGAGTTATTTCCATGTCTTAGCTTTTGTGAGTAATGTGCAATGAACATGAAGAGTGCAGATATCTCTTTGAGATCCTGGTTTCAGTTCTTTTGGATATTTACTCAGAAATGAGATTTCTGGATCATATGGTACTTCTATTTTCAATTTTTTGAGGAGCTTCCATACTGTTTTCCATAGCTGTTATCATTTTGCATTCCTAATAGGGTTCCAGTTTCTTCACATTCTTACCAACAAACTTATTTTCGTTTTTCAATAATAGCCCTCCTAACAAATGTGAGATAAAATGCCATTGTAATTTTGATATGCATTTTCCTGATAATTAATGATGTTAAATATCTTTTCATATACCTATTGGCCATTTGTATGTCTCCAAGATTCATCCATGGAGTGGCATTTCAGTATTTCTGATAACACTCCTGTGTGTGTCGTGTATACTAAATTTTACTTACCCATTCATCTGTCAATGGACACTTGACTTGCTTCCATGTTTTAACTGTTGTGAATAATGCTTGTACAAACACGGCTATATAAATGGCTTTTTGAGATTCTCCTTTCAATTCTTTTGGATATATATGCAGAAGTAGAATTGCTGTATCATGATAATTCTATTTTTCAGTATTTAAAAAACTGCCATACTGTTTCCCACAGCAGTTGCACCATTTTACATTCCTACCAACACTGTATACAGGGTTTTAGTTCTCCACAAGCTCACCAACTTGGTATTTTCTGAGTTGTTTGTTTGATATAACATCTGAATGGGTATGAGGTGGTATCTCATTGTGGTTCTGATTTTCATTTCCCTAATGATTAGTAATGGTGAACATTTTTTATGTGTTTATTGGCCATCTTGTGTATCTTCTTGGAGAAATATCTATTTAAGTCCTTTGTTGTTGTTCTTGGGTGCTGTCAAGTCAGATCCAACATATAGCTACCCTATGTCCAACAGAAGGAAACACTATCCAACACTATGTCATGCACATGATCTTTTTATGTTTGAGCCCAATGTTGCAGCCACTATATTTCTTCTCATTTTGAGTCATGCCACATCCGCCAAAGGAGGTCCCAGGGGCTTTACTTCATTCCCACCATTAAAGTTGACTCTACTTTGAGAAGGAAACTCTGCCCAGTCATTTATTGAATGCCTTCCAACCTGGAGGGCTCATTTCCCAGCACTATATTTGACAATACTTCTCTACTATTCATAGGGTTTTCAATGGCTAATTGTTTTGGGGCTGAGCTACCAGGTCCTTCTCCCTAGTCTGTCTTAGTCTAGAAGCTCAGCTGAAACCTGTCCACCGTGGGTGGTCTTGCTGGTATCTGAAATATCAGTGGCATAGCTTTCAGTATCACAACGACACATAGGCCCCCACAGCACAACAAGCTGACAGACACATGAGGCATTCAAGTCATTTACCCACCTTTTTACTGGTTTTTTTTTTTTTTTTTTGGTACTGGGGATTGAACCCAGGGCCTCATGCTGATCACTGAGCTGCACCCCCAGCCCATTTTTTTTACTTTTTGAGACAGGGTCTCGCTAAATTCCACAGACTGCCTCTGGTCTCGAACTTGCGATCCTCCTGTCTCTGCCCTCTGAGCCGCTGGGATTACAGGCGTGTGCCACCGCACCCAGCTAAGGGTTGTTGGTTTTTTGTTTGCTTTTTGTTTTTGTTTTGAGTTTCAGGCTTTCTCTCTATGTTCTGGGTATTAATCCTTTATCAGATATCTGATTTCTTTTAATTTATAGGTTTTTTTTTGTCTTTTTTTTTTTTGTCCTTGCAGTTTATTTGTTGAGGAAATAAGTGTTGTTTTATTACAACCCAGTGCTTTGCTGACTGTGGGCTCAGTAGTGATAGTTTGTTTTTCATAAAGCATGCTCATCTGTTTACCACCTAAAGGATTGTTAGTTGTAGCATGCTTCTGGAGGAGTAGAACTTAGTGTTGGGGGACAGATTCAAATTGCACACATCTGACTGTAGACCATGTACATAAAATTTTCTCTATGCATTTGTATGAGGCTTAGAACATGGATACATAAATTAGATTCAGTAGACATGGACATAGAAGGCCATTCCACTGAAATCAAGGCTGTTAAGCTATCTTGTAGTCATAAATATGTATGTATTTGGCAGTTGAGACTATTTGAATTCAACTTGGTGTAGTGGAAAGGGCTCTACCTTAGGTGTTATGAGAGCTGAGTCCTAGCATTTTCTCTGCTACCACCTCCCTGTGTGATCTTGGACAAATCCACTCTTCAGGACTTGAGTTTTCTTATCTAGTAAATGTGAAGAGTGAACTTGATAGTCTTCAAGGCACTTTTCTTTTTGGTCTGGAGTCTGAGTTGTCCTTTCAGGTTAACCAGGAATAAGGCAGCATCTCAGTGATTTAACTCTCGAGGAGTATCCTGGAACTTTTTGGGGGAAGTTTTACCATACTAGAATTTCTTTTGATGTTCTCAGATTGCCCTGAAGATTGAATTTGTAATTGGTTAGATGGTAATCCCTGTGGCCAATCATAGGACCCCTTGAAGAAATGGAGCTTCTCCATAATATTCAGCTTAACTGAGAGTGATTTGGGAATTTCCTTAGCAGTGAGGTTCAGAGAGCAATCTGGCCTTATCCTGATGTACATTTTCTCTGTTTTGTCTTCTTTGTTGGGAAGTGAGTGGTGCTGTATTCCAGTGGGGGACTGGTTTGGCATCATCTGGACGGCGGTTGTGCCCTGGGCAGACTCTCCCATTGTTTTTGACAGCAAAGGAACCAACCAGAGTGACAGGTGAGCTCCTAATTTCTTCTTCTTCTTATATTTATTCTTTGTGAAGAAGTAGAGACACAAACATACACAAAATGGATAAATGGATTTTTACGTTTGCTGTTTCTTGATCTTTCTGTCTAACTCTCTCTATTGGTTGATATGTTAGTTTTGTTGGGATTTTTGTGGGCCCAGTTAAGGTAACCCTCTTTGCTCCTATAGTTGAGGAACTTATTGAGAGACAGATGCAAGTAGGGTAAGAGGAGATCAAATGGTAGCTCCAGAACTGTTAAAAGTTATTTGGAAGATATAATTTAGGTGTTTGGAAACAATGTATAGTACTATGAGCCTATAAATCCTGAATCCCAGATTGAACCTACTTAACAGGGACTGGAGCAGCTGCACAGTTGGCCCTGCTAAGCTTCCTATATGGCCAAGAGGATGTGAGAGTCCTCAGGCTGGCACACCAAAGGGAGAACCCAGAAGGACTGTGGACTATGCCTCACATGCCCAGTTCCTTCTTCCAAGAGGGAAGGTGGAATGAGTGAGGATGTGGAGAGAGGGCCAGGAGCGTTCCTGTAGGGAAATCTCTACATGAAGACATCGATAGGTAATAAGTGTTCTGCCATAGGTCTGTTGGTAGTCTTCTCTTGGTCAGTTTGTAGGAGCTTCTTCCCCCTGCTCTTCCTGCTCTTCCTCCTCCTTCGTCCTCTTTCCCTTCCCCCATCAATTCTCCCTCCCTGTTTTCCACTCTCTTTGTAGGCCCTTTTCTCTCTACATATAGCACCATATCTCTGTCTCCTTTTCTTCCTTTCTTCCTTTCTCACTGTCTTCATGACTCATTTTACTGATGATTGGCTATAGGAAAATCCTGCACAGGAGACCTCTAACTACTCTTCTCCAGTTCAGAGAAAAGGAGGGGTTTTTGAGGGCAGTGGGAAACGTGGAGAAAGAATCAGGAGGGGAGGCTGCAGTGGGAGTGATGTGTGTGTGTGTTGGGATCATTCTGAGTTTTCTAAGTCCTAGGGGCTCTCTCCTTCAGGTGGGGCTGGGGTTAGCTTCCTGAAGCCCATTGGTGGAACTGGGGAGGGTCCTCTCCCAAAAGAAGGAGGCATTGATGGCAGACAGGTAGTCACTCCATTTGACCTTGAAAACATTCATAATATAAACTCACATTTCCCCAACCTTTCTTCCCTTCTTCCTCAAAGCATTCACTGCTCCCTATGCATAGGCTACTTCCTTATACCTCTTGCCTAGGGGCAAACAATTACCTCTGCCTAAAATGCCTTTCCTTCCTGCTCCCCATGGGAAAGTTCTAAGAATTTTTCAAGGCCTACCTCAGGTACAGTTTGCTGGGTGAAGACTTTCTCCTTCTAACCCCCATTGCATTTTCTTCATGTGCATGGAGAGCACAAAGTATTGTATTAGTATAAATTGTTTATAGGTTTTCTCATATGCCAAGGATTATGAGTACAGGAACTGTTTGTCGTTCTTTGCTAGATCTTAGCACAGGACCAGAACTAGAAAGAATAAAATACATTTTTTTCATTTGATTTGATTTAAAGAGTCTGTTTGGGATCTGCATGTAATAACTGCTTAAATTCAGAGTTAATTTGGGGGAATTTTCTGATGAGACATTAGAATGGATCATCAGCATCCTGCCCTCAAAGCCTTTTACTTTTCATTCTTCCATCTTCACCTTATTGCCACAGGATGTGGAGCGGATCCCTCGTTATTCCCTCCTCACCTGTCCACTAAAGGCTCATAGTTCTGTCTGATGAATGTGTCTGGAAAGACCTGCTTTGTCCTGTGCATTCCACAGGGTACTTGAAGGAGTGAGGTATCTTTTATGAGGATGCTAAGCAAACAGAAGTATCAGAAGAGAGTTGCAGAATAAAACTGTATTTATCTGCATGCTAGACAATGTGTTGCTACAGATTAGCCCATCTTCTAGCAGGGTTGATTGAGATTCTGCCTTATCAGTGAAGGCAGTGTATTTAAGGAAGGAAAAATGCTGGGGTTAAAATTTTAGTTCTGCTCTATGTTCTGAGGAGGTCTGGGTTTGTACTTAAGTCCTGCACATGATAGCAGCTGAATGTATGAGATGTCATTGTTTCTAGGCTCACTCAGTGTACAGAGCTAGGAAATATAGACACACACATGCATTTTTACATAGGTACACCAATAGCTATTGATCTGTATCTATTAGAAACCATGAATTCACAGTGATTTATCCAGTTACAATCTAATATCACATGGTTGTTTCTAGCTTTCCTCCTTTTCCTATCTGTACCTTTCCTCTCCTCTCTGACAGTGAGGATTCTGGCTGTTTTATCCTCAACATAGTTACTTATTTGTTTAAACCCTTATTATGTTACTGTCTCCCACTATGCCAGTCATCTTGGCCAATGCTGCGGACTCACACCTGCTTGCACCGGCTGAGAGTGTCTCTCCATACCCAAGTAGTACTGGCCAAGGGTCTCCTCTCTGCCCAATTTACCCTGTTATAAATGTAATTCAAAAGAAACAATTTATTTTTTGTAGGCCTAGAGAATTGTAAGGCAATATGTGTTCTTGCTGGCTCAGACCACTCAGCTTCACTATCAGGTAGGTATGAACTCTTATATATTTTAAAATGCCATTTAGAATTCTGTATGTGACTGACTAAAGTGATACTGAGGTACAGAGGGAAAATCATATTTTGGATCCAGAATTCTGATGCCACCACTGGTATAACCTTAGGCAAATTATTTTATCATTCTAAGACCATTCTTTGTCTGTAAAATATTTCATGGCGTAGTTATGAGAATTAAATTTGATAGTACCTGTGAAGCACATCAAACATTGGCTCACTTCTTTGTCCTCAAAGTATGTTTTCTCAGTTTTATAAGAAGGACAAGAATATCTTCATCTCTGGGTAATTATGATGGTGAAATCATAATCAGTATAAATTTATATACATATACTGCTTAATGATGGGAATACATTCTGAGAAATGTGTCTCTTGGCAATTTTGTCATTGTGTGAATATTAGAGTTGTATTAATCAGCTGGTACATTGCTATGGCAGAGAACCTGACCAAGACAAACTCATTGGAGGAATGATTTATTGGAAGTTCATGATTTTACTCCATAGAGGGGGGAGCCATGGCAGCAGGGCAGGCATGCAGGCCTGTGGTAGAGAGTCTCACATCTTGGCAGATCAGGAGCAGAGAGAAGAAACAGTGACTGTAAACACAGGTCCAGGGTAAACTGTCGCACCCTCAGTGACCTACTTTTGCAAAGCTAAATCCCCTCTCCCACAGTTCCATAACCTCCCAGGACAGTACCATCAGTTGGGGTCTAAACATGGAAATACATTACCTTTGGGGGACATTTTAGATTTATACCATGACACTTTGCCCCAGTCCCTAAAGGCTCATGGCCATCTCATAATGCAAAATACATTCAGTCCAACTTTAAGAGTCTCCAAAGTCTTAAAAGTCTCAACCATGTTCAAAAGCCCAAGTCTAAAGTCTCCACTGAGACTCAAGGCAAACTTAGCTGTGTACCCCTGAAAGACAAAAAACTGGTTACATATTTTTAATATATAGTGGTACATGGTAAGCATTCTCATTCCAAAATGGAGGAATGGGGGCACAGAAAGAAAGATCATTCTAAAGCAAGACCAGTAATCCCCTGGACAAATAAACCCTGTGGGTTCAAGTCTGCATCTGGCACATACAGTCTAATGTGGTATCTGGATTCATATGGGCTCAAACAGGCTTATGCAGCTCTACCCTTCTGGCCTTGTCATTTGCAGCACAAATGTTCCTCCTGGGCTGGCTCTACTTTTTGGTGGTAGCTTCCCTTGGTAGGTGCTTCATGGTATTGTCATCTCCAGTATCTTGGGGTCTCCGTTGCTGCTTTGACTCTACCTTTAAATCTTTATGCATCAACCTTTCACAGACTTTCAACAGGGTACCTGACCCTGGTTCACACTGCCTGACCTTGAAGACTATTTTCTGGAACCTTGGTGGTAGCCTCCTAGTATCTTAACTCCTGCCTTGCTTGTGCCTGCAAAACCAGCACCAGGTGGACATTGCCAAGGGTTGCTGCTACCTCAAGCGGTAACTGGACTTTTTCAAATCACAGCTGCAGCAGTGGCCCTCTGTATGCCCAGGCCAAGAAACTACTTTTCTGTGTAGCCCCTTTGCAGCAGAATGTCCTGGAGGTACTTGCTGTTCAGCTATTCTCTTTTTAAAGGAAGGTCTTCCAAATGAGTTTTCATTTTCCTGCTCTGGAGTCTTAGATGAGAGGGGCCTGGCCTAATCTTTCTTTGCCTCAAGGGTATTTCTCCTGTCATTCTCTTTAGTGGCACTAATCTCTTCAACAGTTATTACCTCCTTGCCCCCAACGAACTCTATCCATGGTAACTACAGCTTTTTTCCTCTTTAAATTGTACATTTTTCAGATCTTTCTGCTCTGTCATTTTTTCACTACAAATCTTGCTAAGTAGCAAATAATAACCAACATACAGCGCCAATGTTATGCTGCCCTCATGTGACCTACTTCTGAAAAGCTAGATCCTGCCTCCCAAAGTTCCATAGCCTTCCAGGACTGTGCCACCAGCTAGGGACCAAACACATGACCTTTGGAAGACATTTTAGATTTAAACCATGACACGAGTGTAGTTGCAAAAATCTCGATGATAGAGTCTACTATATACCTTGGCTATCTGGTGTGTACCATTGTACATGTGGGCTGTCACTGAAGCGTTATGTGGCATATGACTTTATAACACGCTGTTATCTTACACATCTAATCCATTTCAGTGTCTAATGTAACCAAGTCCTCTCCCTTTCTTTACTTTAGCTATTTAATCTCAAACTAGGACATACCTATAATCCCAGTGACTCAGGAAGCTGAGGCAGGAATTCAAGGCCAGAGGCAGCCTGCACAACTTTCTGGGACTTTGTCTCAAAATAAACAAAAGGGGAGCTGAGGGTACAGCTCAGTGCTAGAGTGCTTACCTGGCATGGGTGAGGTGGAGGATTCAATCTCCTAGTACTGAGGAAAGAAAAAAGTCTCAAACTGACCTGTTTTATCCATCTGTATCTTTCTAATTTATCTATCACCCTGTTTTCTTTCTGTATATTTATCTACTATTTACCTTTGTATCTGTGTATTTATCTTATACCTTTGCATCTTTCCACCAGATCTATTTATCTGAATATATCTAATCTGTTTTATATTTTTATTTTTCTGATTTCAGTTTATCACTCTGTTCCATGAACTTCACCCCCAAAGCCACCCTTTTTAATTTTAATTTTTATTTATTATTGAGGAGATAGAGTCTCACTAAGTTGTTCAGGTTGCCTTTGTCCTTGAACCTTTGGTCACTTCTGACTCAGCCTCTCAAGTCGCTGAGATTATAGGCATGTACCACCATGCCCAGTGACTTATTCATTTTTTTAGCTAATCTATTTCTTTCTTTCACATTCTATTCTCTGTCTGGCTTTGCATACATATATACATTTGATGCCCATCCAATACAGTATAAATATTCTAGTGACCTTTCTTTTGACCAGGTTGTCCTGATAGGAGTAAAGGTTGACTGGAAACTGTACCTCTGAGAGATTTATTTGGTAACATCTCTCACACAGAATTGAAAGCATTTCATTTTTAACAAAGAGGAGAGACTTTCATACTTAGTGTTTTCAATGTTTTGTGTGGAAATTTAGATGTGTATGTAATATATGTAAATAAATGATGGCCTATATTCTTCCACATCAAATTTGCAGTGCAGTCCAATTGGGCTGCAATTGCTGTTTCCAAAACACTGGAGCCACCGTGTAAGAATTTAAATACTTTACAAATTCTGAGCTATAGATAATTCATTGTTTAAGGAGTTTAAAACAACCAACTAACAAAAGAAACACCTACTTTTAGCTTATGTCTCACATGAGGCAAATTTATGTTTGTTGAAAATGTAGACTTGAATCATATGCCAAGTATAAGTAACTCCAGTGCACATCTGATCCCACGTCTCCTTCTGCATAGGAGAGACTGGAGACTCCAGGGTGAGAAGTGCCTTGTTTAGCCCACAGCCAGGGAAAGAGGGAGGGCACTCTTGTCTTAGAGTAAGAGTAGACCAAGGGGCATTTCTCCTCTGTTTTAGTTAATTTGAATGACTAATATTATGAAATCCTAGAAATTGTCTAATTATCTGTCAATGTCACTTTCTTTAAAAATCTCATGATTGCTAAATTCATTATTTCCTCTGTGGGCACTTTTACTATGTTTTTTTGTATATAGACTCTGAATTTTTTATTGAGATATAGTTCATATATGATATTTACCACTTTAAAGTGTCCATTTATTAATTTTTACTATATTCACAAAGTGAATTGGTTTTTGACATTTTGAAAGTGCGTTAAAAATTGTCAAGATTAATAGCCCTCTTTTCTCATCTAGTTCAAGCTGTTAGCACATTGGATTTTGTTCAGTGCTCTTTAGACCTTTTCTCTGGAGTCCTTGTAGATTATGTAACTATTTGGCATTGCAGCAGAATTTAATTTTACCTGCTGATGCAACAGTGTAATGATCCTCATGTGGAAGATAGTTTGTCTTTCAAAAAGATGGCTTAGATGTACTAAGACAAATGAAGGTTTATTGCAGACACAGGCTTCAGCAGTGATGGCATCTCTGAAGCTCACCAGTCATTTAATGGATTGATATTTTGCTGGGGGGAACTTATCTGTCCTCCTTTTCCCTGAGGAAGTTCAGGAAGGTTGCTTCTCTGAGAATGAAATATACCAAATCACTTCATAGAACCACAGAATATCAATGCCATAGGGTCACCTGGGTGACAAAAAGCTTTTACTGACTTACACTCCTCATTTTAGAGTTGAGGAAACAAAGACCCAGAAGGTGAAGTGATGTGTACAATGTCAAAAAGTGATCAGGTAGCAAATGGGACTTGAACTGGAGGCTCCTGAGCCCAGGACTAATGCCCTTTAATGATGTTTGGCTTTTGTTTAGTTTTTGTGTTTATACTTGCCTGCCTTGGGATGATGAGCAGTACTACAAAGTTTTATTGGGAAGTCACAAAATGCAGTGGAAGCAAAAAACCTGAGTTCTAGGCTCCTTATTGCCCACAAGTCCTTATTAGTCATGTGATCTTGAAAAGTCCTTTGATATCTTCCAGCCTTGGTTAATTTATCCTCTAGGACAGTGGTGTTTGATAGAAATAAAATGTGAGCCACATTTCAGAAAATAAATAGAAATAGATGAAATTAACTTTAATAATATATTTTAGCTCAGAATATTTAAAATATTATTTCAACATAAAATCAATGTGAAAATAATAAATGAGGTGCACTTTTTTTGCACTAAGTTTTTGTAATGTAATGTGTATTTTTCACTTATAAAATGTCTCAGTTTGGTTTGATTTTTGTGGTGCTGGAAATTGAACCTGGGGCCTCACACATGCGAGGTAGGCACTCTACCACTGAGCTGCAACCCTGGCCTTCAGTTTGGCCTATCCACATTTCAAGTGTTCAGTAGCCACATGTGGCTGGTGGTGTTGGTTAGTTCAGTTGTAGAATCTTAGAATATTAGGGTTGGGAAAGCTTATAGAGCAGTCCCAGGGAGTTAAAAACTGACAGCCCAGTGGCTAAATTAGAGCTGTGACTTAATTTTGTTTGGCTTTCATCTAAAAAATATTTTTGAAATTTAATGCCTTTTATATAGGCATGTGCTTTCTGGTTTGCCACAATTGCTCACCAATTGCTCTTGTTACCAATGCCATCAGTCATATTGTATGCCCTAGACCGACTGCTCTCTCTTCTAGCATTCAGCTGGTGGAAGTAAGGCTTAGAGAGGAAGTGATTTGTCCAAGGTCAATAGCTAGTTAGCAGATCCAAGAATAGAAGCCAGAGTCACTTGACTCTGAATTTGCTTTTTTTTTTCCTATTAAATCACAAAGTCAGTCATTTCTGTTTATATCACAGGATTATTGTGAGGTTGAAATAAGTTCAAGTGCTACACAGATGGGATGTGGTAGCATTATATTTTCTGTTGGACAGGGCATACAGTGAAATCATCTTATGTTTAAAAAATTTAAGCCTAAGTATTGTATCTTTTAACCTGTTATTTTAAAAAGTTAAAACATTTTCTTCCTAGCAAAAGGTAATGTAAGCATATTTTTTAAATGTAGAAAATAGAGAAACATATTTCACATAGAGTAGTAGATGTTACATGAATATTTGTTGAATGAATAAATGAAGAAAAATAGTGACACATTCTTATTCCTTAACTACTAAAAACATTAGGCGTTGTTTCCTTGGTACAGAATTTTTTATATCTTACTTTTTATTCCACTCTACATAAATTTTATTTTATGCCTGGCTTCACTAAACATTGTAGCATAAATATGAAACCATTTCTTTTAACCAGTTCTTTTTCAGGCTTGTTTTATTTCCCATCATTTTGGGCTAATGTTTCTTCACTTCCTGTTCCCCTTCTGTTTGTTTAAGATGCAGGAGAGCTGTATGTTTGGGGAAGTAACAAGCACGGGCAACTGGCTACCCAGACTGCGTTCCTTCCTACACCTCAGAAAATAGAAGTGCATTGTTTTCAGAACGAAAAGGTCACTGCTGTCTGGAGTGGGTGGACACACCTGGTTGCTCAGACAGGTGAGGGTGCAACAGAAAATCTGGGGTTGATAAGAGCAGCTGGGGGACAGCTGTCTAAACAGCCACTAGTGCTTGGGATTAAGGATTTTTATTGATGAAAAGCTTTAAGGACTGGAAAGAAGAAGACCTGGTGCCTAGTTCTACCATCAGCCAGCTTTGTGGCTTTTTCTGTCTGGATCACAGATTTGCACCATAACAATGCAAGGCTGGATTAGGTTAACTTCTTCTCGTCCTAAGAGTCTATGAAGTTTGGAGAAGGAATCCATTGCAGTAAGCATCACCCAGAAATTTGTTCAGGTTGTTGGGGAGTCCTTGCCTTGTCATAGGTGAGGAGATGACTCTGCATTTCCACCTGCATCTAAACTAAAAGCATCAGAAAGTTAAGTATTTCAAGATTGAATTGTAGCTGGCATGATATTGTCATGTAAACGTTTGTTGATCCTAATAAACTGTGTGCATTGGTTCAGACATCTCATGTTCCCTCTGATACTGCCATATTGTGCTGCATAGCTTTTGGCATCTTCATTTTTCCTTGAGTCTTTATTTATTCCTCACAGGGCTTCAGCCCTGAAAAAAATTGAGTTTAGGTTCAGGTGTGAGTTCAGTATGTTAAAATGTAAAGGGTTTGGGTTAGGTTCAGGTTCAGGTTTAAATCCTGTGTGTGGACAGTAGGGCTTCAGATCACATCTGAACCTGAATCTGTTCTGATTCAAGTGGTTTTAAAGATTTTTTTGTACCCAAATCTGACTGTGAACCTAGTGAAAAAATAGGATTCAGGTTCAGCTTTTAGGGTTTTTTGTTTTTGTTTTTGTTTTTTTTTGTGTGTGTGTGTCATTCATTATTTAACAATTATAAAAAATTTTATTCATCTGTCTATACATAGGATTAAAATTTTAAATCCAAACCTAAACTGAACCCAACTCCTCTAAATTTTAACGTTTTGAATGCACAACCAAACCTGAATAGAATATTTTGTGGGTTTGAAGCCTTGGTTTTTCATCTTTCCTATAAGGCAGTTCTTTCCTGGCCTTTATATTCTTTGGTCCTTAGATTTTTGGTTTTTATGGCCTCTCTTCATCCTTGCTGTCCAGGAGCTCTTGCTGATTCACACCCAGTTCCTCAAACAGGCATTTTGTAACTTTTCATTTCTATTATCATGTCAAAGCCTTCTCAGGGGTTCTTAGGAGTCCCCTGGCCTGTTCTTATCCTGCTTGGTAGTGATATGCCAATCTCTAGACTCCCAAATACTTGGTGACTAACATTCCAGGAGTTTCTGGCTTTTGTATGTTTTTAGTCAGCTTCTGTGGTAAGTCATACACACTATACATTTGTACAAACATAGATTTGTGAGCATTCCTATCTATGGCACTGTTAATTTATCTTTTGAAAAACTTTATGATTGTTTTGGAATAGAGACCTGTATAACAAAAGTATATAATAAAGTTTCTGTACTTCCTGTTCAGAGGATGTGCATTTGGAGGAAAAATGTCTTTCTCCAAAGAGGTTCAGATTGCTTGAAGATGGGGCCCATCTAAGAAACTTTTCTTAAAGAGAGTCACTGATTGTGGTTTATTTGTATACATGCTAGTATCTCTCTTCTGTATACAGTAAGTGCTGTGAAAGAAGCCACTGTATTATTAATGTCTTGCTCAGTTTTGTGTCTCCATTGCTCCTCAGAGAATGTACTCATTTTCCTATGTCAAATTGTTTCTAAGGTAGGGTAGACAGCTAAAATCTCTTGACTTCTTTCCTGGGACTCATTGGTTCATGAACAGAAGGCTTTGGTTTGTCTCTGGATTCAGGAGTTCAGCCGAAGTTAATGTATGTTGGGCACCTATTAAGCAATGTGCTAAGTCTCAGAGAAATAGGAGAAAAGGCATGGGTCACACCTTCTCACTAGATCTAGTGTAGATAGGCTTAAGTCTGAGAATACAGAGATGGAAAACTGTTCTATCTGTTCATCCATCATTCAGATCATGAGAGTCTATGTATGTACCAGTCCTTGTACTAGACCTAATCTTGCCCTGAAGGTGTCCCTTATGGGAGGCGGGCCTATAATCAAATTTCAGCACATTCCAGAATGAGATGTGCAACAACAGAGCTAAGTACAAAGTGCAAAAGTAGCATAAAAACTAACGATAGCTTGAGTAATTAGGTGTTAACAGGTGTGTGTTTCGTGGTTAGTCTTCAAAGAATTGCCGTATAGTAAAGTATACTTCCTACCAATGGGTAGAGAGTTTGGTTTAGTCTGTCAGTAAACTCTTTAACTAGTTAGGTAGCTGGCTAATGAAAGACATAAGTATGCTTCTTTGAAGCATTGTGTCTGATGCTGAGTCCCATGTCTGGGCCACCAGCCCAGCCCTTGGGGTGGGAGGTTGGAACCCACGTCCCTGACACTGTCTGAGTCATTCCAGCTGCTTTGCAGCTCAGCTTTCAGTTTCCACCTCCACTTGGAAAGCATGATTTTTTTTGGTCATGTTTCAGCTGTTTAATTAACTTGTTAATTCAGATTGCTTGTTTATATACATTGCCACTTTCACCTTTCTCCTAGGTCCAGAATGGTTAAAAGCTGGAATGTTTGAGTATCCTGGGTTTTGTGCTGAATTTTGGGTAAATGGGAGTCTCCTGTTATTTGATTCACCAATATTGTGTTCCTTCCAGTAGCAGTGGAAGCCTTTGCCCTGGCCTGATGTCATTGAGAAGAAATACCCAGGGCTTCCATTTAATCAGACTCAGCTGCTCACATTAATAAGAACAAGATTTCCTCACAGGGTCAGAAGCAGCTCATTAGTGGAACAAGGGCTTGTTTGACTCTGGTTTTTTTTTTTGCAAGCCCCAGTGAGGAATTGTTCCTAGGACACGCTTTCAGGCCACAGTGGCACACAGCTACTTATTTGGGAGGCATTAGTTGGTAATATTGATTAAAAGAGAGTTTGTGCATAATGACCATATGCCAGAAAGGTGAGATGGGATAGGATAAGAAAGGAGACCACTTTTCTTTTCTTCTTCTTTCGACTAGGGTTTCTGAACTAGAGACTACCCCATGGGACAGTTACAGAGGCTTCAAGACATTTGTGGTTGTCACAACTGGGGTTTTTTACTGACATCTTGTGGGTAGAGGCCAGACAGAGGACGCTGCTTAACATCCTACAATGCAAAGGTATCCCCTACTCCATAGCAAAAGGTTTTCTAGCCCAAAGATTAGTAGGGTCAAGATTGAGAAATGCTGCTCAAGACTGGCATCCCCAGTGGTAGGTGCTGAGCTGGGGAGGTTTGTATGGCATCAGAATAACTCAATAATGCAACAGATGGTCTGTATGGGAATCTGGATGTGCTCTCTGCCCTCCCTTCCAGGAGCCTGGTGTCTGTCTGCAGTGTTTGCAATGGAAAAATACTTTTCTCTGTTAGTCAGAGGCACTTGGAAAGAGTCCAGGAGAACCTGTTCTAATCTGGGAGAGTTGGCAAGGGTACCTGTGTCGCAGGCTAGTGGAGCTGCATTCTAGAAACCTTTCCCAAGCTGTTTAATGTCCCTGATCATTGTTCTCAGGAACTTCATGGGACTCCTGGGTGACTTTATCCAGGCTCAGTGACCTGCAGCTGTCTTATTGAGATTCATGATTTCCTGGCTGGAGGTGCTTCTAGTGAGAGTTAGATGGCAGATCTGAGTGCTTACCTGTTTGGTGACCTTGATTAAGTCACTTCATCTGTCTAGGCCTCAATTTCCTCATCTCTCAACTACAATATTAAAACCTACCTATATTTTGCATAGTGCTACTATGACATTCAAATGAATGAATCTGAATGAAAGATCGCAGCTATGAATTGTATACGTAAGTAATGTTTATGTGAGGTTGACATATGTAGTTGGGCTTACCTATAGAAAGACTTCTGTTTCAAGGGGGTCTGTGCTGAGTTTATGATTCTACCCTGAGGGTTCATAAACAGACCAGGGGTGGGAAACTCAATATTCAGTTTTGGCAGGCCAAGTTTCCTAAATTATTTTACTCATGTACACTGGCCACTGGCAAATGGCCTTTTCAGATTGTCAATAGTTTGGAAGATCTCTGTGGGCTTGGAGGTAATTATATCTGTTAAAATAGATCCTATGTATACTCATCTCAATTTGTAATTGTATATCTGTTTGTATTCTTATATTTTTAATGTTTAGACTGTAAATTCCATGAGAGTCATGTGTGTTTTGTTCATGGCTGTATCCTCAGCACTTGTCTGGCATAGGCCTGGCACACAGCAGATGATCTGGAGCTAATAGGTGAATGAATGAGTAAATGGCACGGTGGAGAGAACCCTGTGCTTTGAAGTTAGACCAAGGTTTAATCTCAGCTCTGTTAGCTTACTGATAGTGTGGCTGCAGGCAGTTCCACCTCTTCATTGTCCACTGTCACCATTGTAGTTGACTAGTCACTTTTGTTCTCATAGTACTGTAAACCTCTCTTCTGTGGTTTTTTTTTTTTTTTTTTTTTTTTTGTAGGATTCTTTGACCAATTACCTCTGCCACTAGACTATAAGCTCTACAAGGGTAGGAGCCATGTTTAGTTTTTGCTTACTATTATATCCTTAGTTCTTTACAAAGGACTTGACACCTATGAGGTAAGTACTTAATATTTGTTGGACAAATGAATAAGCCTGACTTTTCTAAACATATTTGTTCATTAGGAAAATGAGGAAATAACTGCTGACCTAGTGTGAGGATTCAATGAAATGATGTATTAAAGCGTCCAGCATAGGACTGGGCTTATGTGTCTGCTTAATACACATCAGTTTCCTCTGCCTTTTTGGGAACTTCGGAGCTGTCTGCACTTGCACACTATATTTCTTTACTCTCTGGCAGAGGTCTCTGCAGCACTGGATATGTGAGCCTCTGGCTAGGTGACAGATTGATTCAGAACTGTCCTGAAGAATGCAGCAAGATCAATGTTTTCAAAGGCTAGGTGCTGGCTGCTGGCGACTTACTACAATTTCAGGGGAATGTTTTTCATAAGATCCAAATGTTAACGTGGGGTTGATCAGAATGTCTTGAATCTGGTTGCTTTCCGGATGCTGGAAGCTGTCCCTGAACCATGCAATATCCCTAAGTAGCCTGTGGTCTCACAAGGCATATGCATTGAATAAGTGAAACCAAATACAGAGAGTGCCTTGACATTCTTTACTTTTCTTCAGTGTCACCTACGAAAGTCCTAGTCTTAGAAGTTTTAGACAATCAGAGATGGAAGAAGTATCTTTCCTACCTGGCAAATGAGAAAACCAAAACTAAGAGAAAAAGGGACTTTATGGCAGCAATTAAGCTAGAAATCCAGTTCTCTTTTGTAGTAATTTTTTCCCCTTGCTTCCTGAGTCTTGGTAATATCCTTTTGATTGAGATTTTTTTTTTTTACTCAGTTTCTCAGAAGAGGGGAATTGCATGGTCCATATGGATGTGACTACCTCTTAGCCACCCTACTTTTCTTCAAGAGTCACAGACCAAGAAATATTTCATTGCATTTGATGTCTGAGCATTAGTGAAATCCAAGCCCAGCCATTGATTCACACAAAACTGAGTTTATAAATATACCTAATGCTGATTTTTCTGTTTTGGGGCCAAGATCCTTTCCAGAATAGGGTGACAGTGTATATTGCTTCTTATTCTTTGGGACCATATATCATGAAACCTCAACTGAGCCCAGGGAGATTCTGACCTCATGGGCTCTATTTAAAGCAGGTGCTTTGTAATTCATGATGCTTGTGCTTTAGAACTTTGAAAACCCAATGGTTGAAAGTCAAACTGAACCCAAAGGACTATTTTGAAATTGATAATTTTGTCTATTACAAAAAGCCATTAGTTTTTAATCCTAAAATCCTTGGCATGTTAGTAACAGGTAGGAACTTAGAAATCACTTAGCCTGACTACCTCAGTTTGGAGGTGGGAAAACTGAGGGCTGAGGATGGAAAGCCTAGGGAGTGAGTGAAGGATCTAGGACCAGAACTGTAGTCTCATAACTCTTAGTCCAGTGCTCTTTGTGTCTTGTCATGTTCTCTTCAGGGATGATAAGGAAATATAGATGACAAAGACCTGACCAGGAGTGATAGTACTTTCTGTACAGAAAATTCAAGAAAACCTTGATTGTTACCCAGAGTACAACCATGGATTCCCTTAGTGGATATGTGTGTAGAGTAGAAACTAGGAGATAGAGCCCAGGAGCGAGGGTCAAGAGGCCATTCTGGGATTCATAGAAGCAGCTGCACTTCCATTTATGATAATAAATGTTGTTATGCTATTAGGTGCTGTTGAGTAGGATCTTACTCATAGTGGCCATTGTAGGATTTTCAGTGGCTGATTGTGTCATGATTGTGTTTCAGGAGTGGATTGCTACCTCCTTCTCCCATTTTTGTGGTGCAGGAGATCGAACCCCGATCCTCAGAAAGTGTGGAGCAGCACTCTACCAACTGAACTAAGCCCTAGCCCCATGATAATAAATAACAGTCATAATCTCATGGTCCACCCGTAATGTACATTCACATCCATTTCCTCATACGCAGTTGGCAAGATGAGTGTTATTATCCTTATTTCACAAATGAGTCCTTAGTTAACTGGTTCATGTGGGTGGAAAGAGCTTAAACTTGTATCTAGTCTTTTGTCCTCAAGCTTGCTATATAAATTCCAAGTTATATGCATCTCCAAATGCTCTAACACATTAACTAAACTTCTTTATTCTTTGAAGAAGCATCTTACCCCAGCTTTTGCCAGTGGTACTGCATTCTCCCAAGCAGCAAGGAAGGAAATTTTTAGTTATCTTTGGTCTTTCAGCAGGTATTTGTAGAATTCTTGCCTGTATGTACATATAGCACTATACTATGGAATGCAGGGGAATATAAAACCCAAAGCTGCCTTCAGGAAGCTTGTGGTTGGATGAACAAATTAAATATTTAATAGAGGAATAAAAAGGATGGGGTTTAGGGCCAGGGGAATGGCCCAGACTCTAGGGTTTCAGGAGAAGGAGAGGTCAGTGTGGGTGACAGTGGTCAGGGAAGGGCGTGAAATTGTGGTTGGGCTTTGGGAAGGTCATATTTTAATAGATGGAGACTTCAATAGTTGGTTCTTTTGCTTTCTCTTTGTCCTCTGGCAAGAAACTAAACTCCTTGGCTCTCTTTCTTCCATCTAGCCAATGGGACATTGTGGCGATAATGACTTTTTATTTTTGAGGTACTTGGGGATTGAACCCAGGGTTTCAGAAATACTTTGCAAAAGTGCTATACCACTGGGCTGTATCCCTAGCCCATTGTTTATTTTTATTTTATTTTAAAATTTGAGACAGCCTTGCTAAGTTATGCTGGCTGCCTCTAGCTTTGACCTCGCAACCCTCCTGCCTCTGCCTCCCAAGTCACTGGAATTACGGGTGTGCACCACTGCACCTGGCTAACATAATGATGTTTATGGGCCATTCCAGCTTTCAAATTCTGTCCTATGAAAAATAAAACTGGCCTAAGGAAATAATTATGGATGTGTTCAAAGACTAAGTATAATGCCATTCACTGAAGCCTAATTTATAATGAAAAAAGGAAAACAAAGAAGCAAATGAAACTGAAGGGAGACTGGTTAACCCATTAATGCCCAGTTAATTAATATCAGTTCTTCATGCCCCCATCTCCTGAGTTGCTGGGATTACAGGTATATTACACTACTTTTTATAAAAAAACAATATTTGTATAGCAAAGACTAAAAGGAAATACTTCAGAGTATCATCTCTGATTGGTGGGAATATGAGAGAATTTTATTTTCTATGCTGAATACGAAATTTGCAATCTGATTATATCCCTCATAAATATTATCTTAAAGTTAACTATTAAAATCGCTTACCCCTTAGTCCAGGAGAATGGCCCCTTTGTGAGCCATTCCTGTGTAGATGTCTTTGACAGGTCTCTTCCATGGCCTCAGTTGAGAGGTCACACAGAAAAGAGGCAAGAGAGTGTAGCATGAGGCAGGAAAGTGGACATCTATTTTTGGCGCAGTCATGAGTCAGCTTGATGACCTTGGGCAAGTCCCTTGTGAACATCCTTGAGCCTTGGTTTCCTCAGCTGAAGAGGGGAGTTGTTGTTGTTGTTAGGTGCCGTCGAGTTGGTATCCGACTCATAGCGACCATCATAGGGTTTTCAATGGCTGACTATTTCGGGATTGCCATGGGAGTGAATTGCCAGGCCCTTCTCCCAAGAGGGGAATTAGAGGTCACAAAAGGTACTTTGAGCTTCAAAATATATTTGTTCCTAAAAATAGGGGGATTTCTTCACTCTTGTGAAACCAACCGAGAGGCCTTATTGTTTCCCTAAGCCTTGCCTCCTGCACACCGCAGCTGCACACCACTGGCTGCGGGTGGATTTCTGTTCAGAGTTCAGTGTGGGATCCAGAGGGAGCTTAGAGATGTTGTTCTGGCCAAGAGGGTGTAGTGACTGTATTGCACCACTAGAGGGAAGCATTGCTCGATTATGTTCTCATCACTTTTTTTTTTTTTTTTTTGGTACTGGAGGGTTGAACCCAGGGCCTTGGGCATGGTAGGCAGTCCTCCTACCTCAGCGTCCCAAGTAGCTGGGATTACAGGCGTGTTCCATTGCACCCAGTTTCACCTTCTTATTTTTTGTGTTTGTAGTTGAAGAATAGCTTTGATTTGTCTGTGAGTTTTGGATTCTAGTATTTTAGAATTAAAAAGACTTTGAAAAATGTCCAGTAAAGCCTCAATGTTATAAGTGTGAGATGATAGAGGTCAGAATAGGCAAGTGACCTACTTAAAATCATGCTGTTTTTAAGGTCTGCATTATAGGGTGCAGAAGAAGATGGCTGCAGATAGAGCCAAGTGTATGTTCATTTGAGTCCACACAGAATGAGCAGGTCCTATGATTGGGCAGAAACCTAAGGGATCTAGATGGTCCCTTAGGGGATCCCAGAAAGTCCTGAAGTCCTGGTCCTGAAAGACCTGGAGTTAGAGAAGAGGAGCTTATGTCTGGTGGGCAAGGGGCAAAGGGAAAAGAGGGAGAACATGCAAACATGGTCTAGTGTATCTTCTCCACTGTCTGGGGTTCTGCCTAGTCCAAGGTCCAGCTTATGTTGACAGCTTGGAGGCTGTTTATGGGAGACTTGCAAGTGTTCTTATGAATTCTGACCTCCAAGGTAGGGAGCACCAGTTAGTTTTTGCCAATGAATTTCTCCAAGCAGTGCTTAATGTGTTTATGTGCCCGCCTTACCATTGCTTGAAGTTTGTTTCCGACCCTCCAAAGGCTTTATTTCCTGGGCTCTGGGCCCATTTTGTTTTTGCTTTGCAAGTGCCCACCTACCCTAAGCACTATGGTAAAGTGAAATTATGTCCTGACCTGAGAGCTACACTGCTGTGTGACCTTGGGCAAGTTACTTCCTCTCTAGAAAGGGACGCCAGCTCCCGGTTGCAGTTGTGTCACCTCTGCCAGAGAGATGATCTGGCGTTATCTTTGGTTTTTGTATTTGGCAATGAATGCCCACTAATCTGTGGTCTGGAAAAGTACAAGATGGGTCCACCTGAAGCTGAAGCAAGATTACCCTTTGAAGTGGGTGCATTCCATAGGGGGCTTGCCCAGGGCTTGGCTAAATCCAAGGGCCTGGAGAGCCACCAGATGGCAGCAGTGGGTGGCTGGTGGGGCCAGCATCTAGGGTCAAAATTAGCAAGGTCAGAGCTGAAGGGACCTTAATAGTGATAGTCCTTGCTTGTGGGAGGAACAGTGATTAGTCTGGCCTCTAGCTGGCTGCCCCACATAAGAGCCAGGAGACCAGAGCCTGGGCCTCAGGCCAGTGGGCCAGAGGTGAAATGGGAAGGGGACAGCCTTAATCCTGATTTCTTTGAGGGTCTGGTCTTCATGATTTCTACCTTCCAGCCACAGCAAAGGCAGTATCCATCATCTTTTTTGGTCCCCTCTGCTCGGACTGGTTTCCCTCACCCCCAGTTCTCCTCTAGGCCAGCACCTCCCATCAGGCTATGTCATGGATGGAATTGGGGGCCATCCTTCAGCCCCCACACCCAGCAGATGGGTAGGACCAGAGACATGCTGCAGGAAGATATGAGTTAACGCAGAAATGAGCAAACACTGAAATGGTTGCTAAATCCTCAGGGAATTGAGACTGGGACAGGGAACCAATGTTTGTCAAATGCTTACTATGTACTAGGTACTCTGCCCAGTGCTGCCACTTATAAAATTCATATAACCTCCTAAGGTAGAGTTTACTTCCTTTGCATTCCTGGTGAAATCTGAGGCTCGGAGAGACTGAGTGACTTGTCTAAAGTAACACAGCTAATTAAGAAGCAAAGGTAACACTTGAGGCCTGGTATTTTTGATGTCAGTACTCATTTCATGTCATCATGCTACTTCCCCTTAAAGTGACCTTACTGAACCTATACCAAGTGACTATGCCAAGGCTCTCCAGGCCCTTGGATTTAGCCAAGCCTTGGCTAAATCCCCTGTGGAATGCACCCACTTCAAAGGGTAATCTTGCTTCAGCTTCAGGTGGACCCATCTTAGTGGGTTTGGGCTGCTTTAGCAAAGTACCACAGGCACGCCTTAGAAATAACAGGAATTTGCTTTTTTTAGCCTAGAGCCTGGAAAGTCTTAATCAAAGAACTGGCAGATTTGGCATCTGGTGAGGGCCTACTTCCAGGTTCATAGATGGCCATTTTCTCCCATGTGGCAGGAGGGGTGGGAAAACTCTCTGGGGTCCCTTTTATAAGGGTGCTCATCCTTTTGAGGAAGACCCCACTCTCATAAACTGATTTTCCCATGGCCCCACTTCCTTATACCATCACATCAGGGGTTAAGATTTCAACACAGGAATTTTGAGAGGATGCAAATATTCAGTCTCTTTAACAGATTCCTAAATTTTAGGGCAGTGGAGAACAAAGCTGGTGAGAGAGTTATGGTAATGGGCTACTGGAGGAAAGAGGAGAGAGTTGTAGTGGAGCTACCAGACATGCATCCGGCTCACCGGTGGTTCTGGGAAGCACTCTGAGGTGCCATTCAGGAAACCCTCCTCTTTCCTGGTGGGGATTGCTTTGTTCCAGGAGCTGTCTAAAAGGGAGCATTAAGTAGCTAGGCTATAATTTTGCCATTGTTTTTAGGTTCTTGACACATGACACTGTGCTTGCCCTTTCTCAGGGGACCTTGCCTGTCCCATGGGAGCTCTCAGTAATCATAGTAACAGCCAGTTCCTTAAAGTGCTCTCAATGTGTGCCAAGAGAAAAGTGCCCATTTTGAGGAATCTTGGAGGAATCAGCTCTTTTTCAATCTGAGAGTGACTTTGTATCTTAAGAGGAAGCTTGATGTGGCCAAAAGAGCTCTGAAAAGCTAGGTTCAAGTTCTAATTTGCATATTGGTTGGCATCTTGGGCAAGTCATTTAACCTCACTGTGCTTGATTTTCTGTGTCTGTAAAATGAGAATCATAATTCCTAATTTTTTCTGCCTCACAGGGATGTATTATTCATTCATTTAAAGTTTCCTCCTTCATTCCTTCACTCATTTGTTCAACAAATACTTATTGTATTGACAGATCAGGGGAGGGCATTCTAGGCAGAAGGAATACTGTGAACCAAGCTATGGAAGTGAGACTTGCACCCTGTTGTAGTTAGCCTGACCTGGATGAAGTAAGATGAGAAAGGGCTAGAACCATTTGAGTATAATGGGAGTGGGTTCTTGTGAGCAGTGGAAAGAGATGCTGAAGGTTTCTTTGAGGGATGAGGTGTGTAATAATCATGAATAATGAGAAGAAAGTGCCTGGCTCAGTTTGGCTCTTGCAGGCTTCTCTGTCAAAATCTCATACTTGCTTTCTGCTTCAGGTTTCTGTGGCTGGGCTTGAGGTGCTCTGGACTCTCAGAGGGTTTGAGATGACTGTTAGTATCCACGAGATAGGTAAGGCCTGGAGTCTTCTGGCTCATCAGGCTATCTTTCGGTCACTTAGGAACCGTCATGTTACCTTTCATCTTGAAGCGTTTCTTAAAGGCCTGTAAATGAGCAGCTCTGGGCCTTCTCCCTGTAGCTCTCTGAGGAGGTGGAGGTATGTGAGGAAAGGATTACTCATTTGTCAAGGCCACACTGTGTGCCAGACATTTTGCCAGGGCTTTACAAGCATAATCTATTTAATCCATACAAAATTTCTGCCAAGTGAGGTTCACTTACATTTTACATATGAGGAACTGAAGAGAAGTTCAGGGATGCAGGCTCACTTGCCCTAGATAGTTAGCTTCCCTTTGCTCAGTGTGAAATGAGGGTCGCCATCACCTTGTCAACTGTGAGGGTGTGGTAAGGGTCAAACAAGATCATGGGTGTGAAGCACTTTGTAAATGATAAACATTGCCAGGAGATTCTTAATATTCCTGCTCCCCAGCCAAAGGCTTACTTGGAGATTTGCTTGGGCCTCCCTTGCCTGGGCTGATGGAAGGCTCTAACCTTTAGTTTTTTTTCTGTGCATTTTTTCCTCCAGGTAGCCTCATATTCCGTGGTTGACTCATTTTAAGCCCATAAATTTGAAGGTACTATTCATTTTTAGACAATTAACCTTGTTATACACAATAACAAGGCAAGCTTAACTTTTTGTCATTTTGGTAAAAATAATAAGTCGAGGAATTTTAATGTTGCCAGAGACCATCTCATCCTTATTTGAAATTTGAGAAAACAGAAACCCAGAGTGAGGATGATTTGTCCATGTGGTCCCACAGCTGATGGATAGCAGGGCCAGAATTAGAACCCAGGATTAGTACCCAATATGGGACCTCTCTACTGCCCGACATTGTCCCTTCAAAGAGAAGCTTAAAGTGCTTTGTCTCCTTTATGGAGGAAGAATCTAGTTTAATAAATTTCATTATCCCAGGCCCTTTATGTAACAGGGCTGTTTCCGGGTCCTGGCAGATGGTCCATAGTAACAGTGCTTTGCTGATTTGGTTGGAGCTGAGCCTATGAAATGAAAACTCCTGAGCAGCAGATGCCTCTCCTTGTCCCTGGCCATGGAAAAGTTTAGCCTCTCCAAGAAATGCCTTGTAGCTTTGCTGCTCACTGTGTTTGGTGGGACTAAATGTGAATGCCATGGGAGGTAGTCTTAATCCATATCTGGTTTTGACACAAGTCACATTAATAATTGGGAGGCTATTGGCAGGTGGCTGCTAGTAAAGAGTGCTTATTTTGGGGTCTGAGGGACAAATGGGAACAGGGAGTGGAGCAGGGGAGAGATATGCAGATATGGAAAGGGAGATCAGGCTGTCTCACCATGGACCTGCCCTACTGACCTTTCCTGTTCCATACTAGGAGGACATGGACCTTCAGATGAACCATGTGAATGTAACTGCAGTGCTTGTCACACCACATACCAGCCTTGACAGTGGACTGATCCCAAGCCTCTCTCAACCTCCTACTTTGAAATTACTGGGACTCCAAGTCTCCCTGTCATCTGCAGAGGTAGCCTCATGCTGCCACCTGCAGCCTGAGAAGTCTTCTTTTAGGGACCTCCACTCAGATAGAGCCAGGATCTTGGCTATTGCACAGAAAAGATTTTTAGGACGAATCATAGTGAAACAAAGTGAGTTTATTAAGTTGAGATGAGAGATAGTACAAGCTTTAGTTTTAAGAGGGCCATTCAGAGAGAAAGATGCTCAGGAAAGGAATTATAGTACATATCCAGGACATAGATGTGGGTTTCTCAGCAGGGAAAGTCACATTTTAAGTGTCTTAATAATAGCTATATATGTGGTTTTGTGGCTTTTGAACTTCTATTGTTTAGAGGATTTAAGGAACTTTTTAGTAAATGAAATCATAAGATGGTCCATGAGGTGCATTATTCAGGTTTACAGTTAAAGTGGACATCCAGGCCAAAAGAAGTTTAAGGAACCCTTACTATAGTCATAAGGAAGTTAAGGCATGTTTTGATTGTAAACATCATCCATATTGTTCTTGAGACTCTCAGGAAAAGGATTGTAGTTCTCTGCAGGCAGCTTCTGGGGATGAGGGGCTCCTTTCCCTCATGCACTTTAATTTTCCCTGTCTTCCTATCCTCCCTCATCCTGGTTATCTTCCCTTTCCTGGTACCTCCTTAAACATAATAGATTCTCAGTGGCCTCTTTGGTAATAGCGGCTCCTGTCCCCAAACTGCTGATGGTAGAGTGGCATCACCTCCACTGTATCTTCCTGACCGTGCCCTACTGCCTGGTTCTCAAATTTGCAGTGTCCTCAAGTGTGGAGGCTGGAGTATGCTCCCCATCAGTGAGTGCAGCTGGATTAGGATGCTAATAGACCTTTTATACCCACCTCTCTTGATGAACCTGGGATAGTTTCCCATGGGTGGGATTAGAATAAATTTGAGAGTCACATCTGAAGTCATGCCCTGAGAAATTCTCTCACTGGTTGATTAAAAACTAGCATCCCAGGCTAAGCTCCTTCCCTTCCTTGTTCTTGCCTCTAGGTGAATTATTTTCTTACCAAAGAATGGGAGAACCTTTGTCTCCTCCACTTGAAAATCTTAATGAGAGCCTTTCCTTTATTGAAAGCCTCTTTCTTTTCAGAAGGTGAGGATGCACAGAGTGTATCGAGGGGGATCTCTTGGAGCTTCAGAGGTGAGACCCTGGCTCCCGCACATAACTGCTTCCCCTCATGGTGGGTGGGTCAGTAGGCTTTGCAGGGTTCACTGGCTCCAGTCTATGTTCTGTCGCTGGTCCTGCTCCCCTGGGGCCTCAGGATGGTCTGCAGGAGGAGCTGTGTGCCCATGGCCAGGTGCGGGGACTTTTACCAGAGGGCTGCAAGCAGCTCCTTTCTGCTTGGGAACTGTGTCTCCCCTGGGCTGTGCAGTCTCCTCAGTTCCATTCCGAGCTCCAGCCTTCAGCTCAGGCCCTGTGAGTCATCGTCATCAGCGGAAACTATGGTCTCACCAACAGCTGGGTGCAGTGCTTGGCCTTTTTTCTTTCTCTTTCTTATTATTTTTTTTTTCTCCCAGCTTCACAGAGATGGAAAGTGCTAATGATCTTTTCTTTTCTCTTTTCTTTTCTTTTTTCCTCTCTCTCTCTCTCTCTCTCTCTCTCTCTCTCTCTCTCTCTCTCTCTCTCTTTTCATTTTGGTACTTGAGAGTTGAACCCAGGGACTTGCGCATTCAGTGCAAGCACTCTACCACTGGGCTGTACCCCCAGCCCATTTTTTGTTTTTTAAATTGAGACAAGGTCTCACTAAGTTATGCATGCTGCCTCTGGTCTTGAAACTCTGATCCTCCTTCCTCTACCTCCCAAGTTGTTGGGATTACAGGTGTGAGCCACCATGCTTGGCAATGCTGATGATGTTTCCTTCCTTCCTTCCTTCCTTCCTTCCTTCCTTCCTTCCTTCCTTCTTTCCTTCCTTCCCTCCCTCCCTCCCTCCCTCCCTCCCTCTTTTCTTTTCTCTTCTTTTCTTTCTTTCTTTTTTCTTTTTTTCTTTTTTCTTTTTGCAGTTCTGGGGGTTGAACCCAGGGCCTCGTGCCCGCATGCTTTACAAGTGCTGTACCACTGAGCTGCACCCCCAGCCCGTTTTTTTACTTTTTGAGACAGTTTCGCTAAATTACACAGATTACCTCTGGTCTTGAGCTTGTGATCTTGCCTCTGCTCCTAAATTGCTGGGATTATGGGCATGTGCCACTGCGTCTGGCAGCTGATGATGTTTTCTAACGGGCGAAACCTAAAGTTGATATCCAGGCCTAGGGATGGCAGTTCTAGGTAGAGAGAGGAGAACCTGGAGAGGATGAACGTAGGAGTGTGTCTTTCCATTACTCAGCCCTGAGCATTCCAAGCAGCCATTCTCAGGACACAGGTAGTGATGGGCCTTGTGGACCTCACCTGTCTGCTCTTCACTGCCAAGGAACCCAGGAAGCCCCTTGAAAATCGGATGAGGCAGGTAGCAGTGGAAGTTTGGAGAGGTTGGCTGATATTTTTCTCAGAAGTTGTGAATGAGACAGCAGAAATCAGGATGGCCTGGGTTCTCAGTTTTGCTTGTAACTCGCTATTTGACCTTGGGTAATAAAAGTACTTTTCTTTCTGGGATGACTGAGTAAGAAGGGCTTTGGGTCCCTTCTTGCTCTGACAGTTTGTGAGGCTGAATTGGATGTAAAGAACTTTGAGCTTTGCTCCTATAATCCTCTTGAGAATCTAAAACCAATAACTCTTTCTCTGGATGAACAGTGCTCTGTTCACTGTGCAAAGAAAATCACGTGGATTTGATCCCTACTCTCCAAGGCCTTGCCGTCTGTCTTCCTCCTTTCCTTTCCTCACTGGGCAGTAGAGAGTCCAATGGGAAGCAGGAGACTGGGGTCCTATTTATGGCTTTGCCAAAACATATGGTGTTCTTGGGCAGATCATTCTCTTCCTTTAGCCTCATTTCATTTTCTCTAAAATCAAGAGATTAGACTTGCTTCTTGCTTTTACTCCCCCCACCCCCAACCCCAGTGTGAGCCTCCTACTGGCTTTTCTGCAGGGTATGATTCTTAGATGCAGAAGCCCTGGGGCTGTAGTTTCCTTTCTTGCTGGGAGGGAGAGAAGCAAGATTATTATTATTTTTTAAATTACATAGCTAAGATTAGGCAGCAATCTGCATTTTAAAGTGTTATTTATAAGAATCTAAAAGTGTGCAAAGAAGCTTTGGAGTTTGAATGTGAATTGAGTTGGAAGACATCTACAGAGACACTGGCTTCAATCAGGGATTTTCCTTAGGGTGCCAAGTGGCTTCCAGGTATGACTAGCAGGCTGATGTGCTGTCATACTTCTGACCTTTGCAGGAACAGAAAGCCCAAGCACTTGGCCAGAGCTACCACCTCAGAGCATAGGCTCGTGGTCCAGCCTCTCTTCACAGCTCCTTGCAAACTGGCTTTAGAGAATGAGAGTCATAATATTATTTCATTTAGACTTTACAGAGTGCTTTTGTGTTTATTGTCTGCCTTTTCATCATGGTCTTGAGAGGTAATTTCATTGCCTTTACATGAGTTGACTGAAACTTTTAAGTTTAAGGTTGTTCCTTTAAGAAAGGTGATATTTGCCATAAATATACAATTTTTGTGTGTCAGTTAAAAAATGAGAGAGAGAGAAAGAGAAGAAGAGGAGGAGGAGGAGGGATAGGAGGAAGAGGAAGAAGAGGAGGAGGAGGAGGAGGAGGAGGAAGAAAAGGAAAAGTAGCATGCTAGAGAAGACATGGGAAGCTCAGCCCAGACATGAAGTCAAGAGCTTGGTATGGGTCCTGGGCCTCCACTTCCCTCCCCAGCTCTGCCTGTCCTTTGCCCATATTTTGCATTTCTCTATAGTTTTTAAGATTATTTGCCATGGGATATGTTTTATTATGGTTGTTAATTGTCTTCCCCTGTATTAGCATTTCAGCTCCATGAGGGAAGGGAGTTTTTTCTGTTGCATTCAATGTTGTGGCCCCTAGCGTATAGGACAGTACTTGGTGTAGAGTAAGTGCTCAATAACTGTTGAATGTTATGAATGCCTGGCTTCATTTCTAAGTAGGCTCTGTGACATGGAAAGTTATTTACTTTGCTTAGTTTTGTTTTCTCTTTGGGGAGTTGGATTAGATAGTCTGTGATTCCCTGATGGCAAATAAAAGTCCATGGTGAGAGTGATGACTATTAATTTTTTTTTCTTTTAACAAACACTGAGCACCTACTTTGGGTGAGACTTTATGTTGGGTACTGTGGGGAATACAGAGCAAATATGAAAGGATCATTGCCCTGCATCCTTTAGTGAGCAATGTAAGACATGCAGGGAAATCATCCTATATTTTTGGAGGCATAGAACAGAATAGTTGTTGACAGAGGTACAAGCACCATACCAGTGGCTCTCAAAGGAGGAGATGGCTTATTTTGACTAGGGGATGATGATGTACATTATGGAGGCAATGGCATTTGAGCTGGGCCCTCAAGTATTAGAAGGGAGTTGTGTTGGTGGGGCAAGCAAGCTGGCTAGTACTTTGGGTTGAGGGCACATCATGACCCCAAGGCTAAGGCAAGAGGAAGTGGAGTATGCTATTGACCAAAGGGCAGTCATCCATCATTGATACAGCATAGACCCTTTGAAGGAGGGACTGAGTGGAAGGCTACTGGGAGCTACTAAATAAACTAGGATGACAGGCCCTTGACTAGTTTGGGAGAAGCCATTAATCCGATTTGCTTTTGTCTGGGAAGCTGTAACCCTGTGTGTTGCAAATAGTTCTGCAGCCAGTCTGGGCTCCTCAGGGTGCAATCTGTCTTGACCTCTCTCACCTATGCCCCTGATTTGGTAGCTAATAAAGTCAGTGGTGACAATGGAGTAGCCCTCTGAAATGCCTGTATGTTTGGGACTCTGATCTTCACTATATAGGCCAAAGATGGAGCTTACTCAGTTACCCTAGCTCTCTTCTTCCCTCTCTCCTAGATATGTGTCCCTGTGCTTCTGAACAACCTCTGAAGACCGGTAGAATGTTTTTTTTTTTTTTTTTTTTCTTTATTGAGACATGGTCTTGCTCTGTAGCCCAGGCTGGCCTTGAACTTGCAGCCCTCAAGCCTCTGCCTTGAATGCTGCAATGATAGACATGCACCACCATGCCTGGCAGGGATGTTCATTTTTGAAGAGGCACTTTTGAAGACAGCTGGGGTCAGATGGGGCTGTGTGTCCTCTGCAGGACAGCAACTGAGGGCACTGACCTTGCTGCCCAGCTACTGGGTCTATCCTTGCTCTGCCATTATCACTACTGGCTCTGAGCCCAAGATGGAGTCTCTGTCTGTGCATTCATTTTCTCATCTCTGATTTGAGGATTATATACCTACTCATTGAATATTTCTATGGATTAAATGAGGTAATTCATATTAATAGTCTAGCATGAAGTAAGTACCCTCAAAATATTAGCTTTATTATTACTGAAGATTTGCCACTTACTAGCTGTATGATTTAGGCAAGCCATTTAATCTCTGATCTGTTTCTTTATCTATAAGATGGGATTCACACCAATCATTAGGCACTTAATAACAGTGCCTAAAACAGAGTTCCACAGAGTTAGCTCTCGGTAAATAAATTCTCCCCACTTTTACCTTTTTGTTAACTCTGTTTTTAGGATCCTTCTCCCCTTTTTAGTGGAAGAGCCCGTGTGTGAAAATTGCATTCCTGCGTTAACTTTTAAAAAGTTCTAAACCTTTTATTATGTGATATTGTTCATGATGACTTTGGAAACTTAGGAAATTTTTCTAAAAATAGAATATATAACTAAGTCTCAATTTTTATTTAAATTATTAACTTTATGAATGATCTTTGAAATTAGAGTAGATGTTTTATTTTAGGACACTGATCAGACTGAAGATTCCAGCGATGCCAATAAAATTAAGTCGTACACCATTCATTTTGACACTGAAGATTTTTAGATATCATTATTAATGTTTATGTCTGGAAGATGTCTGAGAGGTCATCTATTCTAGTCCTCTCATTTTATGGATGGGAAAACTAGGCCCCTAGATGAGAGGGGACCTGCTCAAAGCCATGTAGTCTAAAGGAGAAGGCAGGATTAGGACCCAGGTCTTCTGAGTCTTGGGATAAAACTCCCACCCGCCTCCAGTTCATCTTCTCCCTTATCCTCTGGTCTTTTTCACTCTTATCTTTCTTCTTAGCTTTAATGAATCTATTTCATATACAGTAGAGGTCTCTAGTCTGCCACCCACTACACTTGACTCTTAACAAAACTCCAAATTCTATGATGGAGTCTTCAGTACATTTCTTTTGATTATCATTGGAGGTATTGAGATCTTGGTAGGTGGGAGTTGGCTGAGAAGATTTGGCAAATTGGTGGTAACTGTGGGTGGAACCATGGAAGTCCTTAATCAGGCTGTGTTGTTCAATTTGGGAGGATCATAGTAATAGTGGCTAGTACTTACTATTATGTACCACATATTTTATGCAGTGTTCTTGCAACAGCCCTACAAGGGAGATGCTATTATTTTTATTCTGCAGGTGAGATTTGGAGTTATTAACTAATTTGCTCAAGATTACCGAGCCAGTGAATGGTTCAGTAGAGGTGAAGGAAAGGTAGGTAGAGAGATGGTTAGATTCCTTTGTTCATTTAGACAGCAAATATTTATTGAGCACCTACTTTATGCTGAGTGTTTGCAAAAACACATGGTCCTTTCTATCATAGACCTGGCTTTCTGAAGGAGGACACAGACATTAATCAGATAGTTCTCTTAATGAATATATATTCATAAACTGAGGTAGGTGCTCTCAAAGTGAGACCTAGTTCTCTGGAATGTTATGCAGAAAAGTCTAGTCTCGGTTGAGGAGTGAGAGTAAGTAGGAGTTGACAAGGTGACTGGGGTTAGGGTGTTGAAACAGCTGGCAAGGAAGAATGAGGATGGAGGCCTGTGGAGTCCTGGCCTGGCACATGCGGTTTGAAGCAGCTTGAGTGCGCCTGCTGGCACCTGTGCTCTGAGCCTTTCCTTCCTTCTGTTTGAGCCTTTACCTAGGAAGGTGCTGCCGCATAACTGGTGGACAGTCAGTCTTGCATTTGACCAGTACTTGTTTATTATCAGATACTTTTTAATAAAATCTTCATCTACATAGCAGAACAAAGGATGAGTAATAGAAGTCATTTTTACCTTCTAAGGGCTGAGAATGAATACCTTGAATGTGAGTACTGTTTGTAAACAGGAATAATGAACATAACACACTCACAGGTAGAGAGTGGCCTCCTCATGTGTGCATTCTAGAAGGCCTTGTAGCACCCTAGAATATTAGAGTTGGGAGGGCTGAAGAGGTCATGTGGTCTTTTCTCTGACTCATGGGTTTTCTTTTTATAACATTCACTTCTGTTTGCTAACTCCATTCTGTTATTGTCAATAACATTCTTTCCCCTTTCTGGCTAGATTCTGTTAAGAAAATGTAGATGGTCCTCTAATCTGTCTTCCTGTTACCTTCTGGCCCCCCTTCCCAGGAAGAGGATAGAAATGTCTCTTTCCTGAGGAGCTCAGGTAGTGTTGGCGTGGCTTCTCATGGTGCTCTGGCTGTGTCTGCAACACCTGCCTTCACCGCTGGCCCAGACAACCTTGGGTGGATGGCACAGGGAGTTGGCTCCTGGAACATTTCACCTTCCACCCTGCCTACAGACAACTTCCCCTCCCTGGTCTTGGCCCTTTCCTTCTTTGTATTTGACTGCTTCATTACATGTTTACAAAAGGCCCCAGGAGAGTTAAATAATTGGGTAATGAAATACTATTTCATAGTTCTCATTAGTGAGACCCTTGATCTAACAGCTCTGTTCCTTTATCTACTTCATTTAATGGCACCACCACCTTCCTACAAACTTTGAAATCACAGTGTGTTTATCTTCTCCTGTTCCATTTCTCTCCATCTATCTAATGGGGTGCCAAGCCCTAAAAATTCTTTCACTCTTTTTTCTTATGACTGCAACCCTAGATTAAGCCCTGATGTCTCCTAGGGTTGTGTTACTCTGGTGGCTTCCTTCTTTTCTTCCCTTTTTGCTTACTCCCTCTGTGTCTTGGGGTAGATGCCCTGATCCTGTGAGTAAAATGGAGATGGTGAGAGTACCTGTCTCATAAGGTTGTGTGGTAGAATGAATAAGACACTGTATAGGGACTGTTGGGAACAGTGCCCAGTACTTAGTAGGTGCCACAGAAGTGTTGGCTTCAAGTATTACTTCTGGCCTCCTTTGATGCTTTGCCAGGGGTACCATCCCAGATCTTCCTTTCATCAAGCCCCTGGCTCTGTTTGCAGTCTCCCTGTGGCCTGGTTAGCAGTCACCCCTAAAGTGGGCTGCAAGATGAATTACCAGGGTTTGGTAATAGAACCCTACACCTTCTTTTATATTTATCCACAATCTTTTAAATTTTCTAGTTTTTGAGTATATTTTATCCTGAATATTTTTGAATGAGGATACATATCCCCAATTTATAAATGTGTAAAATATGTGTATATGTTAATAAATGAAAGTACATATCTTGGCTAAAAAAATGTTACTGATAGAGGAGGGCAAGCAGTGAAGTTTGGGGACCCCTGGTGTGGAAGATGAGAGCCAGACATCAGGTGTGGCATTTTCCTGTGGTTGGCCCAGCCTGGCTGTCCTGACTCTCCTCCCAGATGTACTAATTCACTGTCCTGCCCCACCTTGGACCTTTTGATTTCCATGTTACTGCTTATCTCCCCACTGCTTCTGCACTCTCCTCCCTCATCCTCCCAGTTTCTTTTCTTGTCCAGAAGTTCACCTCAAATGCCACTCATACCCTCAAGCCTGCCAGGACAATTCTAGCTTGAAATGTTTCTGCGAGGCTCCCTAAATGCTCTTTGTCAATACCACTCATTTGGCCCCTGTTGTTTTATATACTGTATCGAGACCTAGTGCAATGTTAGTCCTTGGTTCTGTAGTTATTTTGTTAGTGTGGACATGCCTTTAAATTATATTTCACTTGCTAACTTTATTTTGAGTTGTTTTGTCATTTCTCTCACTTATCATTTATCTGGAGACACATACTTATGCTTTTTAGATGATTTTAATACCTCTCTATTTTTTTTATCACAGTCATATATAATTCTGTAAGGAAAAGATTTATTTGTTAAATTTGTCGTTTGAATCTCCTTGGATTTGATAGCATGCTTCAGCTTAAGGCAGACATTTATCTGCAGCTCATTAATGAACTTTTTTTTGCATGTAGATTCATTATTTTCTTTTATTCCATGAGACATAAAATCACAATCCACATATTTAATGCCTTTATTTCAGCACTTATTAGTCCTGAGTTACCTATGGCCTTCTGGAAAGGTCATCCCAGTATGGAAGGCTAGGGGGCACACAGCACATGTCCCTTCAATCTGGCTCCTCTCTCCTCAAACATTGTAAAAGTGGCTGTTTCATCAGGCAAGTTTCATCAGTTTGCGCATCAGCTGTGGAATCAGTGTAGCTACCGTTGGACTTCGAGTCAGACGACATGGGTATAAATCTTAATTCCTCCACCTGCTGGCTGTTTGAATTTGACTAAGTCATTTAACCTCTCAAGGCACTTAATATGTGCTGTAAAATAAACTTATTACCAAGTCAGAGTTATTATAAAGTATTAAGATAGTGCCTGTGAATGTGCTGGGTACCTGAGAGATTGTCCATAAATTTCTGTTTAAAAGGAGAAATAGAGTTTGGAACTAGGCATGGTGGTGCACGCTGTAATCTCAACAATTTGGGAGGCTGAGGCAGGAAAATTGCAAGTTTGAGGCTGGAAGCCACCCATACCATTTAGCAAGTTCCTGTCTCAAAATAGAAAACAGAAAAAAGGCTGAGGGTGCAGCTTGGTGGTAGAGCACTTGCCTAGTGTGCTTGAGGTGTAGGGTTCAACCCTAGTACTACCAAATAAATAAAAAATAAAAAGTCTGCTCTGATCTCTGTGAGTCTTCTGATACACAGTGTATTTTGGAGAGAAACAGGTTCAGAGAGTGCACCAAACTTGAGACTAAAGGCTGAAAATCCAGTTGGCCTGGATTCTGGGTTTGTCTCTACTAGAATGTCTATGGCTTCCCCAGAGAGTATGAAGATTAATTAGTTAATCTTTGTAAAGTGCTTTGAAGGTGAAAAGTGCTATATAGGTAGAATGATTGAATTGCTATTGGAGATGTAATAATGGTGGCACCGTATTCTGGCAGTCTTGCCTGTCTTGGACCTCAATAATCAATAATAGAAAGTTCTAAGATATTTTGCCTGCAGCTGTAGCCCGTCTGATCTCGGAAGCTAAGCAGGGTAGGGCCTGGTTAGTACTTGGATGGGAGACTGCCTGGGAACACCAGGTGCTGTATGCTTGGGAGACGGACCCGGCAACCCACTCCCAAAAATCAATCTGCCATTGAAAACCCAATGAACAGCAGAGAAGCACTGACAACAGTGTTTTTGCCTGTTGTACACAGGGTTGCTATGAGTTGGATACCAACTCGATGACACCTAACAACAACATGAGTGGGACACTGACTCAACGGTACCCAACAACAACAACATGTTTTACTTGATGTCAAAAGAAAGGATTCAATGTACAATTTGTGATAACACAGTTCTTTCTGTAGTGTTGTAGATAGCAGCTGCCTACTTCATCCCAGCCAAGGAATGCTAGGGTCATTTAAGGAGCAAGTCCCATCCTCTGGCTTTGTGGGAATCTCCTGCTAAGGCAGTCTCATTATAAATCCCACCCAGCTTAGATAGAGGGACAGTTTACCAGTTTGGGATGTTTCATGAGTCCTGGGCCCATGGACTTTTTTCAGTCTAATCCTGCAAAAGTGAAAGAAGATTGTCGAGTGATTATGCAATGGCATGAACCAGTGCGAATAACCAATGCAGAATGATACCATAGGCTTAGTTGAAAGAGTTGTGATTTAACTGTGTGACTCTGAGCTGGTCACCTCGCTGAGCCTTAGTTTTCTTACCCGTTAAGTGACAACATTGTAGTTAATGAGTATAGTAATAAAGGTGGCTCATAGGAGAGTGTTTAAACCTTTCTGAGGAGAGTTAAAGAGTCAAAAAAGGTTCTGCAGAACTAATGGTACATTGGCTGGACTCTACTGATTGAGATATAGTTTACTAGTTTAGGAAAGGGAATTCACAGCAAAAGGCACAACACATACTGATTCATGAAGTAGCACATCTGAATGGACCCAGTGCCTGTTTGCATAATATGCCAAGTACCCTGTGGGCTGCACAGGGTTTGTCCCTCTTTGAGGAAGCCCAAACTAAAAAGTCTGCTCTGTCCTCTGTGAGCCTTCTGACATAGTGTATTTTGGAGAGAAACAGGTTCAGAGAGTACACCTCTTCCTGTGAGCCTCTTCACACCAGCCTTAGTGTCTGCAGGCATGTCGAACCTGAGAATGGTAACCTTGCAGAGGCCCGTATGCCTCCAATATTCCCATATTTCCTCCATGAGTCTATGGTTGTTTTTTAGCTGACACTATAAACCATATGTTGAATGTGGGCCAGATGCAGCTTTGATACCAAACATAGAGTATGTAGTAGATTTGTCTAGAATTTAATATGTATTACTGGGTGTTTTGTATCTTAAGCAAAATTTTTCTTTGTTAAAATAAACATGTATAAAGAATTTATACAGCGCACATGGTTATGCATATTTATTGCAGAGAATCTGTTAATAATCTATGCCTCATCAGATTTTGCATTTCTGTTGAAATAACAAGTATGGCACTTGGTACAACTGAATGAATTTGGTGAATTTTCTCATCTGGGTAAAGAAAGGCCATTTCTCCCTTTTCAAATTTCACTTTCTTCTGTTGTCTTTAGCACTGGCCAGCTTCTTGTGTAGGGCTGCGGAACTGAATTTTTTTTTTTGGCTCCAAATGACTTTGGGGTCCCCCCACTCTTTTTATTTTAGCACACAAAGGTGTTTACCTTGGGAATGTTAGGAGTCCTGTAGGTAAAAGGATAGACTCTGAGAGGTCCCTTTATATTAGGAGGAGGGGAAAACAAAGAAACTGGCCATTGGTTAGAATAAGACTCTAAGAGACTGTGGCATGGGGAACTTCAGTGGGGGTAAAAGATCCCTGGGTTGAGTAGGAAGAAAGAGAGCCTGACTACAGGGCCCCAGACAACAGCATAAAGAAGGTCTTTGGGTAGGGGAGAGGATGGTTGAAATTATTCTGTAGTAACATCCATAACTGTATCTATATACAATGCAAAAACACAGGCCTTAGAATCAACCTCTGATTCTTGTTCTGGTATAGTCCACTTGTTTGATCTTGGGGAAGTCATTTAACTTCTCTGAACTTCAGTTCTCACATCTGTAAAAATGTTAATTCTTATGCTTTATGGGAAGATACCGAGGCTTCTGGTGCATTGTTGTTGTTGTTAAGTGCCGTCGAGTCATGTCTGACTCATAGCAACCCTCGTAGGGTTTTCAATGGCAGATTGTTTCGGGGTTGCCTTGGGAGTGGGTTGCCACGTCCTTCTCTCATTTTTGTGGTGCTGGGAATCAAACTCAGGACCTCAGAGACTGCAGAGCAGAGCTCTACCAATTGAGCTAAATCCCAGCCCCTCTGGTGCATAGTACTAAACTAAGTGTTCATACTTTCTCCAGTAACTCATTGCCTACCCTTGAGAGCACAGCTGTGGAATGTAGCCTTAATTCAAATCATGTTTGTTTTTAGAAACTGGCAAAGTGTTTACCTGGGGCCGAGCAGATTATGGTCAACTAGGGAGGAAGTTGGAGTCTCATGAAGACTGGAAACTAAAAAAACAGGATTCGTCCCTCCCCTGCTTGAGACCACAGAACAGCACACCCTCATCTCTGCATTGCCTCATGGGGGCAGCTGAGGTAGGAAGTGACTTCTCACAGGTGAAGTATGTCTCCTTTTCTTATCTTTCAGTGAAGTGCTTTACTGAGGACCTACTGTGTGCTAGGCATTATGATTGCTTCCATGTAGGAGTCTAAAGGAATCTTTGCCTCCAAGGAGCTCCTGGTTTAATATGGTAGAAAAATTGGTTCCTCAATTACACGGGTTACCTTGCCATAAGGCCAACTGTGTGACTCCTTTAGATAGGTTCAGAGTATAGTATTCTGGGTCTCCTGGGAGGAATGAAAAATGAATTCAGGGTACAGGGATTGCTTGGGCTTTGGGAATGACATGGCCTTAAGCTATGCCTTGAAGGATGGATCAGACTTGAGTAAGTACTTGTGGGAGAAAAGAGGACTTTTAGATGGGTAGAATAGATTGATCAGAGTCATGGGGATGGGACTGTGAAGAACATGGGGACCAGTAGCAGTTAAATTTGGTTGGAGCATAGGGCAATTATGAGATAATATCAGAAAGATGGGCTGGAACCTGGTCAAGAGGGCCTTTAATACTGAGCTAAATATTTTGTGCTCTGTTTATATTTCCCAGTGTAGAAAACATTGTAGTTCAGTTGCTTATTCAAGCCCCTTTGGTTCTTTGAAATGGTTTGCATTTCTACACTAAAACCAAGAGTCTAATTTCTCCAGGGTATGTGTTTCTGTTACTAAATTTTACTTTACTGCTACCTTTTAAAAAAAGAAAAGGCGAGGTTTTTGAGAAGAATGGCCATACAGGAAATGTGCCTCTGAACCTTAGTTGGCTTAATGAAGGAATTCAGTCTTCATTCAGAGACTGTCAAAAAAATTAATAAGCCAATGAGACTTCTGTAATTAGCATCAGACTAATTACAACCCTCTCCATACCTGGAGGGCTTCCCTTCCCCAGAGGCCTCCCTGGCCTCTTCCTTCCGGGTATGTAGGACGGTTCTCAATTTTTGCTTCACATCCCAGCCCTGGTCCTCCTGAGCCCTTCTTTAGTGCTAGCTTGAATTTGTCTTTTTTTCCTTCTCTTTTTCCCTTTGATTGAAAAGGTACTAGTCAATGCCACAAAGACAATTTACACATGGTAATAGTAATAATAAACGCACTCACAATCTACCACCCTAACATAACTGTGTTCATTTTTGTATATCCACCTGTACATGCTGCTGTAAGGTTATAGTGATAGCATTTATGATGTTTTGTATTCAGTCTTCATTTATTTATTTATTTATTTATTTATTTATTTATTTATTTTGTGGTATTGGGGGTTGAACCCAGAGCCTCCCACTTGCATGCTTTGCAAATGCTGTGCCACTGAACTGCACCTCCAACCCATTTTTTTTTCTTTTTAAACTTTTTAAGTCAGAGTCTCGCTAAATTACACAGACTGCCTCTGATCTCAAACTTGTGATGCTCCTGCCTCTGCCTTCCAAGTCACTGGGATTACAGGCCTGCACCACCGTGCTTGGCTAGTCTTCATTTATTTTTATCACAAATGCTTTGCTTTATTTCCTTGTCTTAAAATGATCATTTAAAATGGCTGTATAATGTTACATGACTAGAAGGTTCTGGGACTTTCCAAACCATTCTTTGGATGTTGGACATTTAGACCCGATCCCTTCCCTTCCCTTCCCTTCCTTTCCCTTTACTTCCTTTCCCTTCCCTTTCCCTTTCCTTTCCTTTTTTTCCCCTAGTTCTGAGGTACTGAAAAACTTTCCAACTTGTCTTTCTGATAATCCCTCATAACTTCCCTATGCTCCAGCCAAATTTAACCACTAGCAGTCCTCATTTTCTTCATATCCCTACTCCCATGACTCTGTTCAAGATGTTATAACCATCTAAAAAAGTCCTCTTCTCTCTCAAAAATGCTTGTTCAAGTCTAATCCATCCTCTAAGGCATATCTTAAAGCCGTCATTCCCAAAAGATGATAATTCCTAAGACATACCTTACATAATAATATATAAGGGCCTTGCACAGGCTAGGCAAGTGTTCCACTACTAAGGTGCATCGCCAGGCCCTAATTTATTTTTTATTTTTCAGACAAGGTTTTGCTAAGTTGTGCAGTCTGCCTCTGGCCTTGAATCTGTGATCCTTCTGCCTCAGCCTCCCTTGTAGCTGGGATTATAGATTACAGGCCTATGCCTGATGCCTGGCTTGCCCGCCCTCCCTTCCTTCCTTCCTTCCTTCTTCCTTCCTTCCTTCCTTCCTTCCTTCCCCTCCCTCCCTCCCTCTCTCTCTCTCTCTCTCTCTCTCTCTCTCTCTCTTTCTCTCTCTCTCTCTCTCTCTTTCTTTCTTTCTTTCTTTCTTTCTTTCGTCCTTTTATTTATTTACAGCTATTGTGAACCTGCAGTGAATCCCTGTTGAACTGTTTGTTCTCTTAAGATGGGATCTTGGGGTTGAAGTTAAAACGACAGTGTCATGAGCATCTTTATCACTTTTGCTGTGCTTCTGTGGATTCTATTTGGAAGAACTTGACTGTAGTGGCGGTGAATGAGGGAATATAGTATTCCAACTAATGTCTGCTTAGTGAGTTAAGTTGCTGAGAACATAGTGTGTTAGACTCTTTAGCTGTCTTTTGTCTTTCTCGGATCATTTGAGACTTTAAGGTCAGGTAGCATAGTAGAAGAGGAGCAGGAGCATTGCAGATGTTTCTGAGTCTCCATTCTATCATCAAGATGAAGATGATAATTCCTAAGGTATATCTTAAACAATAATATATAAGGTATTAGTGAAGATAACATGCAAAGTTCTTAGCATGCAGTAGACTTTTGGTAACTGTTGGCTCCATTCTCTAATTTTGCTTTGAAATCCTTTAATCCCTTGTGATGGCCACAGTGTGCATTACTGTGACAGACATGGCCAGTGCAAATGTAGCCTAAGAACCTGACGTGGGTGTGACTCTTACATAGCTTTTTAGCGTATGGGGTATGGGTTTGAGCCCATCCCCCTGGGCAGCTTCCTTTCAGTGCTCTCTTCCTTTTCTGCTCTAGTCTCTGGGGTGCTAATGTTTGTCCTCTGGTTTGCCTGCAGGTTCCAACTCCAGGCTGCTACCCATTGGTTACTTGAGTCTGGGAACTATCTCCGTCTGTTGATACCCAGGTCTGGCCTGTTTGGCATTTATAGGCCTGAGAGGCCCAAAGAGGGCCAGGCCAGTGAGCTGGTATTTGCTGCTAGGAGTGAATTTGTCTTGGAAAAGACAAGAGCCGTACTAAGCTGAGTGTTTCTCTGGTCAGGGGCTTGGATAGGGGAGCCCAGGGAAACCTGGAGAGGCTGGAACAGATTTGGACTAAACTGACAATTCTTGACCATCAAGGACCTGAGTGTAGCACATAGCTAGCCAGTTGCCTTTAATTCCCATTAGTTGCCATTAATGTCCAAGAGATAAGCAGGGGAGGAGTGAGCCGTCTGTGCTGGGCCCTCAGATATGATGTCTGCACAGAAAGGGCCAGAGCAAAGCCAAGTAGGAAGGACACAGGCAGATGGAACTGCACTGTGATATAACCTTTCTTTCCAAGGAACAGAAGAAAGCAAATAAATACAAACTTACTTAGTGTTTATTATGGGCTAGATAATATTCTACCTGGTTTACATTTCATCTTCACAATAAATCTGTGCATGTGTTATAGTTACTGCTTTACTAATAAGGAAACTAAAGCTCAGAATGGTAATCCAGCAGGCCTTGGATCACACAGGAAGTAAACACTGGACCTGGGACTTGCACTTAAAGTCACTCACGTACTTTCTCTTTGTTGTTGTTAGATGCCGTCAGGTCAAGTCTGATTCATAGCCACCTTCATAGGGTTTTCAATGGCTGATTGTTTTGGGATTGCTTTGGGAGTGGATTGCCATGTTCTTCTCCTGTTTTTGTGGTGCTGGGGATCAAACCTGGGTCCTCAGAGAGTGTGGAGCGGTGCTCTACAAATTGATCTAAATCCCAGCCCCATTTTCTCTTTAGACGAAATAAAATTGAGAGTTATTTTCCCATGTCGTTTTTCATATATACCCTTCCACGGATGAGAGTTTTTGAAGTCTGGGTATCAGTCTCTAATTTTTCTGAGAGTCTCAGTTCCTTTCTTCTGGGCTGTGTCTCATCTGTAGCCTGAGAAAGATTTTCCTTGAGATTTTATACCCAATAGGTTTCTCTTTAATGTCCTTATAATGGTGAAAATTGTCTTTCAGGCACTTATAGCTTTACTTGAGATACTGGGCCTCTTAGCCCCTTTTGGAAAATTCTGGGGATAGCCCAGTGATTGGGACTCACCCCCTGTACATGTGTCAATGCAGGGTATGTGAACAGATTTGCTCCTCAGCAGCAAACAGGTACCATAGCAGCCTATTGCTTTCCAAGCCTGAGGCAGGCTACTGCCTGCACATCACTTCCACACAAAGGTAGAAACCTACATTACGTAATTGGTCAGAAGTGCTTATGTTTGCTTAGTGGGGACACTGGGGGATCCCTAAGATTCTGAAGCAGCTGGAGTTGGGCACCTGGGATGCCAGCAGGGAACCTGCTTGACTGAAAGTAAGTAGGATTTGGGGGGACAAGGACTAGATTTGGAGTTAGAAACCTAGGTTCTAGTGTTGGTTCTTTCCTAGCTAAGTGAATTTGGATAAGCCCCTTTTTCTTCTGGGTTCTTAGTTCCCCCACATAAAGGTTAGAGCAGATGATTCCTAATGTTTTTATAGATCTCAGAGCTTTATTCCTTCTCTAATTCTTATTGCACAGAAATGATCGCTATTTAAATTTGTAATGATTCCTGCCTCTGTAATTCCTCATTTCCATAGCCAAGGTCACTGTTCCTTAACGGCTAGCAGCCTCGAAGACCAGTTAATGTTAGCTAATCTAGAAGTTCCAGGCTTTAATACCACTTCACCCTGGTTCTGACTCTTTGCCCTGGCTCTCTGTTCTCTGCCCTTGTTCCTTGTTCCCAAGCTTTCCTGTTCCAGGGTACATTATGGAACCCATTATGATGGTTATGCTCCTTAGTGCCTGGACCTATGAAGGATACCCCTGCTTTCTGCTCTATCCCTGGTATTTCTAGAACTAGATCCCTGCATAATTTTCTCAGAACTTGCATTTGGCTTTGACTCTTGTTGTGCCCTTATTGCCTCGGGCGACTTTAGTGACACTGCCTCTTTGGACTCCTTGTCAGCCCCCCTCCACTGGCTCTTTTTGTGGGCATTGTTCCACCTTTTCTGGTCTTCTGGATCTCTTTGACATTTACCCTCTTCTTTGAGGTCTTGCCCTTTTCCCTAGTCAACTCTATAAACATTGCTTGACATCTGCTATGTGCTAGTTTTGACCACACAGTGATGGTGGCTGTGGAGGTGGATACAAAGATTAAAAAAATACGTGGTATTAGATCTGGGGATATAGCTCAGTGGTAGAGTGCTTGCCTAATATTCATAAGGCCCTGGATTTGATCCCCATCACCACACATACACACAAAACTCATGGTCTTTGCCCAGAGTGACAAGTGCTATTACAGATAGGTACAAAAGACCAAGGGAGCATTGAAGATAGAATGCTTAGTTCTAAAGCCACTAACAAAAAAGAGGTGTTGTTTGAACTGGGTTCTTAAAAATAAGTAGGAGGGTAGCAAAGGTAGGAAGATACTCCATGCTGGGGGACAACATGAACAAAAACTATGCATCTAGATCTGCTTTTAACTCCTGATGTACTTGTGATGCCTGTGCATTTCAGTGGTGGGGCCTAATTTTGCTATGTGGCTGCCTGTCTGGCCTGTCCTATCACCTGGTGTGGTAGTGAAGGAAATAACTTTCACTTACATTTTCTCATTTGATCCCCACATGATGCTGCGAAACAGGCCATAGAGGACTGATTATTCCTGTTTTATGTTTGAGGAAACTGAGACCCCAGAGACTAGCTAGGATTAGGAGAAGATCTAAGACAAACAGCATGGCTGCCAGTGTTTCTGAGGGCCTGCTCTGGGCTCAGTCTACAGCCACAGCACTGAGTCATGTTTCTGGTTTAAATTCTGCCCATGTGTGGTTGAGGAGTACCAAGTCCCAGTGTGCACATGTACATGTGCACACCCAGCCATTGGAGCAGGAACAGGAGACGTGTAAATATAAATAAGAGTTGAACTAGAGATTGGGCAACTGTCAAGCCCAAATGCCATCAGCCCTCATTTTGCTGCAGGAGTAAAACTGTTAGAGGGTCAGCCTGTGCACATGGTCTAAGTGAAATCTGTCCGGAGGAGTGGAAAAGAAGCTGTTTTTAGTTTGCAGAGTCACTTGGCTCTGCTAGCTGAGATTTAAGCCAATCCCCTACGCTTTCTACAGTGTTATTTCTGAAGGAGAAATACCATTTCAATGCTGTGTAAAGCCCATTAATGAACCTGGAAGTTTCCAGGGTGTCTTTGTCCTGCAGCTCCCTCACAAGGCTGCCTTTCCTGAATGACCTTCCTCCTTTCCTATATTTAATGCATTTCTAATTTTAAGTTTGTGTCAAGACTGTGGGACTTCGGTGCCCTAAATAACACAAAAATGTACCACCAGCAATCAGCTGAGTCCAGAGGGCTGACAGAATTGAACGCAACCTGAAAAAGCATTCCCAATTGGCTCTCTGGTAAGTACCCTAAAGCATCAATGCTGTTCCTAGAGGAGCCTGAGGTTTCAGACCATGGGGCCTCAGCAGGCCAAACTTGTTTTGTAGCAGGGGCTAGTGCTTTGGAGTTACCCCAAAATGGGATAGCAATGTTTAAAATTGGTGGTACTGTTTACCCAAAGGATGTTCCATTGGAGGATGAAAACTCTAGCACATCTGTGAGATTAGAAACTTCTAGCATGGGAAGAAATAATGCAAACTCAAAAGTGGTAGACTGGATTTGTGAATGGGAATCACCCAACAGAGTCCTTGAGTGTGAGAGAGATCTTATGAGATGTGATATAGCAAGCATTTACTACTGCCTGCTATTTTATTGTTTATTATCTTGCTCTGCTCACTAAAATGTAAGATTCAGGAAAGCAAAGGCCTTGTCTGTCTTATTAAAATTTGCATCCTCAGTATCTACAATATCCTCTGGCACCTTGTAGGAGCTTGCTGTTGTTGTTAGGTGCTGTCAAGTCAGGTCCTACTCATAGTGGCCTTATGTACAACAGGATGAAACACTGTCTAACCCTGTGCCATGCATATGATCATTTTTATTTTTAAGCCTATTCTTGCAGGCACTGTGTCAATCCATCTAGTTGAGGGCCTTCCTTTTTTTTTTTTTTTTTTTGACCCACCACTCTCCCAAACATGATGTCCTTCTCCAGGGATTGGGCCCTTCTGACAACATGTCCAAAATACCTAAGATGCAGTCTAGACATCCTTGCTTCCAAGGAGCACTCTGGTTATACTTCTTCCAGGACAAATCTGTTGGATCTTTTTGCAGTCCATGGTATGTTCAATATTCATCTCCAGCACCAAAATTCAAAAGCATCAATTCTCTCCCTTATTTGCTGTCCAGCTTTCACAGGCATATGATGCGACTTAAAATACCATGGCATGAGTCAGGCGCACCTTCGTCTTCAATGTGACATCTTTACTTTTCAACGCTTTAAAGAGGTCTTTAGCAACAGCTTTTCCAAATGCAGTGTCTTTTGATTCCTTGATTGCTGCTTCCGTGGGTGTTGATTGTAGAACCAAGTAAAGCAAAATCTTGGACAACCTCAATCTTTCCTCCATTTATCATGAAGTTGCTTACTGACCCAGTTGTAAGGAGTTTTTTCTTAATGTTGAGGTGCAATCTATATTGAAGGCTGTGTTCTTTTATCTTCATCAGTACAAGTTTCAAATCTTCACTTTCAGCAAGCAAAGTTGTGTCATCTGCATAACACAGATTGTTAATAAATCTTCCTCCAATCCTGATGCCATATTCTTCTTCATAAAGTCCAGCTTCTTGGATTATTTGCTCATCATAGAAATTGAAGAGGTACAGTGAAAGGATACAGCCCTGAAGTACACCTTTGTTGACTTTAAACCTAGTAGTATTTCCTTATTCTGTTTGAATGACTGCCTCCTGGTCCAAGTACAGATTCCTCATGAGTACAATTAAGTGCTCTCTTATTCCCGTCCTTTGCAATGTTATCCATAATTTCTTGTGATCCACACAGTCAAATGCCTTTGTGTAGTCAATAATGCATGAATAGACGTCTTTCTGGTGTTCTCTGCTATGAGCCAATATCCATATGACATCAGCAGTGATGTTCCTGGTTTCACACCCACATGTTTACTGACTGAATAGCTGAAAAATAAATGAAAAAAATGATCTTGGAGATCTTGGAGCCCCTCTCTACCTCCTCTTTTCCCTTTCCTTCCCACTAGTTTGTGCTTCTTAACCCCAGGCCAGTTCAGGAACAGCCAGCACAGATAGACTTCTACCCTGTATTGTGCTCGCAACAGCCTTGGGCTTTCTTATGAAGGATACCAATAAGGCTCTTAGTCCTTCAGCACTTCACAATTTACCAAGTACTTTTATGCATATTTACCTTTGGTTTTTGTTCTTTAATCCGACAGATGCTTAGGTGTGCTTGCCTTGTTGAGCGCTACATTAACAGGATGGAGGAAGGAGAGAAGAATACAACAGTTCCTGTCTTAGGAGTTAATAGCAGGGCTAAGTTAAATTCATTGCAGGACAAGTAGAATGTGGCAAAGGCTGTGGAGAGTCCGAGGATGAAAATACGTTCATCCTATCCCATGTCCTTAGGGACCTTCTTACATTTTCAGTCCCTGTGGTTTTGTTGGAATCTGCAGAGTTGGGGGAGGGGTAGTGACTGGAAAGGCTTCCTGAATTGAAAGTCTTAATGTTAAATTAGTTCTCAAGGGAGCTAATGTAAAGTAACAGGGGAATCTTGGCAAGAACTTGTATTTCAGAGGAAAGCAGAGGAAGAGCAGCAGCCAGCTAGAGACTGAGTATTGACAAGAGAGAAAGTGTCACAGCAATGTCCCAGAAGCTAAGGAAATTTCAGCAGGGAGGTCAGGGAGGATGTAAATGGAGAAAAGACACTGCTTTTGATGATGGAGAGGCTGTGGTGACCCTTCTGAGGGCTGCTTCATCAGAAAGGTGGAAGCAGAAGTGTGAGCATAGCAAGCAAGCTAGCAAGTACAGGCTGGAGGAGCAGGCAGCCTCTGCAGGAGATGCAGAAGCAAAGGAGAAAGGGAATATGCCCAGGATCTTGACAGGAGGATTTAGTTCAAGTTAGTTTTGTCAGCATGGAGAGAGTGTGGCAGAAGGCTGAAAGCAAGCATTGGGAGAGTGAGAAAGAATGTCAATGAACAGAGTTGCATGAGAGAGGCCGGCACTTGGAGCCAGAGAGAGAGAGAGAGAGAGAGGGGGGGGGGAAGACAGAGAGAAAGACAGAGAAAGAGAGAGGATTAAGATCATTGCGAAGGGGTTAGTACCGGCAAGAAGGAAGGACGCTTCTTTCTTTCTTTCAACCAAGGAGTAAAGAAAAAGGGGATGCATAAAAAGAGAAGCTTTGAGATGGAGAAGGGAATATTTTCGTTGAACTGTGTGCATCCTTTGTCATCATGTTGTGTGTTTTATCAACTTATTCCACAGATGTTTGCTTTGTCCTGCTGAGAATCATGTACAGTGCAAGGTGCCAAGAATTCACAGATAGACAAAGTTGCTGCCCAATATTGCAATACAGTGTTTACTAATAATGTAATTATTATGTCCATCTCTCAAATTTTGACTTCTTTAAGGGCAGACATGGACTTATGTGTCTTTGTATAATTAGGGCCAGCCCGAGGTTGCGGGGAAAAGGGAACACTTTACATTGTTGGTGGAGCTGTAAATTGGTGCAACCACTATGGAAATCAATATGGAGGTACCTCAAAAAACTAAAAATAGATCTACCATATGACCCAGCTATAACACTATTGGGAATTTACCCAAAGGGAGATGAGTCATCATACCACAGAGACACCTGCATCTCCATGTTCAATGCAGCGCTTTTCACAATAGCAAAG